>JAODUK010019830.1:3303-22090 GCA_027564635.1 Typhlichthys eigenmanni
ATCCTACCCTGCTCCTTAACTCTGTTAGCATCCTACCCTGCTCCTTAACTGTTAGCATCCTACCCTGCTCCTTAACTCTGTTAGCATCCTACCCTGCTCCTTGTAATTGTTCTCTGTGTAAGTCTGAATAAAGTGTCTGCTAAATAACTTGATTTTAAATGTAATGTTGCACTACACATGGAAATACATTGTGCATACGACACTATTACTCACATACTCCTTTACCAGTAGCCCTTTGTTGCAGGGTTTACTGTTAACGGCAGCATCTCTTAATGAAGGTGACTTTTCAGCCATTCGAATCTAAAATCTAATCTAAATGGTGTAAATATTGTCTGGTATAATATATAAGTTTGAATTGTAGTTTAAAATTAACAAAAGTGACTAAGCAAGTAGAAATAAGCATATAATTATTACACAGGACAAAGCATACCATGATATAATGACCAAGACAGATGCAGAGAGCACCCATATCACAAATGAGCATGTTTTATACAGGGGACAGCTGAAGGTCTATTGGTCAATATTACAGTAATGGTGAGGAGGAGAGTTAATACAGGAGATGGTGTGGTACAGACATCTCAGAGTCGGTCTGACAGTCTGACTGACCTGATCATTAGATTGTGTTGTGGAATATGCTGGGGGATTTTGTTATTAAGGGGGCTTGTTTGCAAATGGATGAATGCAAATGGTGGAGATAATTCAAATGTATATTAAGGGGCGGGAGGGCTTGCTATAAAATCTAAAGATTCAACTGGCCTAAATTCACTTCTGGGCGATGAGAATGCAGTAAAAGTAGAACAAAGTATTTATTTGTTATCTCAGGTGAGCTAAATTAACAGTAATAAGGGCTGATCTATAATAATAACTAATTAATATAGGTCGTAAGGTCAGCCAGCCATTCAAAACCATCAAAGGCTTCTGTTTTCCCAACCATTAAATGATCTAGATCAATTCCACTAACTCAAAGAAATTTTTATATGACAGTTTGATAAAAGCATCTGATAAATTACAGTAATTGTAATTAGTTTTTTCCTAACATCATTATAAAAACGAATGTGTCTGACGACTAAATTCTAAATTTTTCTTCAGCACCATTGCACTGACAAAAGCAACATGTTTCCATAATGTTTTTAGGGATAAAATATAAAATATAAGAAAAATAATCAGCACCTCGATGTCAAAAATTTAAGATGTCAGCTCTATTTTATTGCCATTCAAAACAAAACAATTGAAACTGCAAGTCTACTTACAAAATGAACAAGCATCACTTGTGTAGTACTACCAACCAGCCTACAGTACCCAGTTGGGCCAGTAGGGGGCAGCAGACTAGGGTGCATGGGTCCCGCGGACCCCCTCCCTCCACACGCCACACAAACAGCTGTCTGGGGGCAGGTGGGGCGCTGACACCACCTGCAGCATACGAAGGGCGCTGCTCTGGTCACCCAGGGCAACCGTGCCTATGCACCGTGACATCATCAGACGAACCATCACCTGATTGGCCCAGGCCAAGCCGAGGGCGGGGCGTACCATGCCCAGCCTGCACACACACACACACACACACAAATGTTCAGCAAATCATGTGCGTTAGATAACTACACACATCAGCAGCTTCTATAAATATTATATTGTTGCTATTTAGGTAGGTATATTAAAGGTATAGTTTAAACTAATTATAAGATAATACACTTTTTGTCAAATTCACCAAATAGCTTACTGTTCTCTGTGCATGTTTAAAACATAATTACGCAGCCCTGGCTCCGTAAACAAAGTGGCGAACACCGCTCACAACAACGCCCTTGACTTCTCAATGCGTTTCAAAGTGTGGGACGGAGTTTCTGAGGGAGTTTGTTTTGGTTTGAGCTCGAAGATGGAAAGTGTTCTTGAGAATGACTGACCCTGCCCTGCTTTGTATATTAATATTTAATAGGTATCGCTAATGTACCTGAGTGGTAGATGTCTCTGGCAACCCTGCCATCCACACAGATTTCACCACTGTATCTAATACGAGACGGGCTTGTTACCATGACTACAGAAAAGTGCCAATGAGGAATTTTCATTAAGCACTTTTTGTTGCACTGATTAGCCTGAATAGGCCTGTCCAGCTGCATCCAGAGGCATCTTGGTCGGCACGTGTTTATAACAGGCCCATCCTCTCGTGGGAGAACCGTGGGGGTCAGGTGCGCGTCTGTGGATGGCAGTGAAGGTCAGGGTCCTCGACGGATTAGACCCAGGGGACGTGGACCGTCGCCTCGCTGTGGGGGAAGGAGCCAGAACTTGTGCGGGAGGTGGAGCGCTACCATTTAGATCAGGTGGGGCTTATCTCTACGCACAGTCTTGGTTCTGGAACCGTTCTCCTGGATAGAGGACTTTATTCTACTCTGGAGTTGCCCAGGGTGTGAGGCGCCGGGCGGGTGTGGGGATACTAACAAGCCCCCGTTTAAGCGCTGCTACGTTGGCGTTTACCCCGGTGAACAAGAGGGTCGCCTCACTACGCCTACGGGTGGTGGGGGGAAAAACTCTGTTGTCTGTGCATATGCACCGAACAGCAGTTTGGAGTATTCAGCCTTCCTGGAGACCCTGAATGGGGCCTGTATGGGGCTCCAGTAGGGGACTCCATAGTTCACCAGTTATATGAAACACTACTATACACCAGCTATATGAAACACTACTATACACCAGCTGTATGAAACACTACTGTACACCAGCTATATGAAACACTACTATACACCAGCTGTATGAAACACTACTGTACACCAGCCGTATGAAACACTACTGTACACCAGTTATATGAAACACTACTATACACCAGCCGTATGAAACACTACTATACGCCAGCCGTATGAAACACTACTGTACGCCAGCCGTATGAAACACTACTGTACGCCAGCTATATGAAACACTACTGTACACCAGCCGTATGAAACACTACTGTACACCAGCTATATGAAACACTACTGTACACCAGCTGTTTGAAACACTACTGTACGCCAGCCGTATGAAACACTACTGTACACCAGCTGTATGAAACACTACTATACACCAGCCGTATGAAACACTACTGTACGCCAGCTATTTGAAACACTACTGTACACCAGCTATTTGAAACACTACTGTACGCCAGCTATTTGAAACACTACTGTACACCAGCTATTTGAAACACTACTGTACGCCAGCCGTATGAAACACTACTGTACGCCAGCTGTATGAAACACTACTGTACACCAGCCATATGAAACATAATTTGTCTCCATCCCTATAGCAGGTATAGTGAGATAGCAGGACTCACCCCAGTTCTCCAACATCCTCTGATCCATCAACAGCATCGGTCACCTAAACATCATACAAAGGAGAAACATTAAGGTTGCCACAGCAACAGCTAACATATTTGTTATCCAACAGAAGCCACACTGTACCCTAGTCAGAGGATATTAATATGAACCTGGTTAATACAGAGAACAGGCGTAGAGTATTTGTGGCTGAGTCGTTGCAGAGTACCGGCCAGGGCCAGCAAGTGGCGAGAGCGCTCCACGGCCTGTGCACAGCTGAAGCTGGATCTGAACACAGCTGCTACAGAGTCCACCACCACCAGACCAACACGCTTCTGCTGCAGCAGCACTGGCAGCTGCTGGGAGACACAGGCCCACAGTGCCTCCTGTGGACAGTGAAACACATACAGGTAAAGGTGCTTTGTTATTGTCACATCCTCTGCATTAACCCATCCCTCAAGGGAGCAGTGGGCAGCCACTGTAGTGCCCGGGGACCAGCTCCAGATTGGAGCCAGTGTCACTGGTCAGATGGCTCTGGCTGGAGGATGAACCTAACATGTTTTTAGACACCTGGCCAGACAGGTGGTACTGGTGTTTCCGTGACAACCATGACTGTACTGGACTAACCCAGAGATGGGGACTCGAGTCGTTAAGACGCACACACAGTGACTTCAGACTTGACTTCAGACTCGACCTCGTGAACAATCTGTTTTATTAAAGGAATTGTCTGACTAACAAAGGATTTTCCCGCCTTTATTATCAAGCGGGTAACATAGCCTACTTCTTTCTCTCTATATAGGGCATTATATTAAGCTTTATATATAATAAAGCCTAAATAATAAGGCCAATAATTTTGCCAAATGTTAATATCTCAATTAGATTGTATTTCATACAAGTCTATATGAAAGCAAAAACTGCTATGATCTGATGACATACTAATTTTTGAATTGTGTAACTGCGTGGGACATAAAATGCCGTGCATGCTCCTATCCTATACAGAACTGACAATAAATGTTTAAGGTGTATTTTAATATCCATAATGCTGCATTGCTGTGCTATAATGTCATCTAAAATAAACTATCAATTCACGGTATAGGCCCAATCTTTTGACAAAGCAGCGCACAACTCGACAGAACACCAGGCATTTGAATTGGATTGATTTATTATAGAATGAAAAATAATTGGTGAGATGGTAAATAGGTTGTGAACCAGCTCAGGTCAACAAAGTGTTTACCACGTCAGCAGCGTGCTGGATGTAGATGTTGTCTGTGAATCTGATCTTCTGGACCAGGTGAGCAGGAACTTGTGGTCGGAGACGTTCCTGATGTTTGATCAGCTGCTGCAGACGTCTGATAGGAAAGGAATCTTCTGTGCAGATGTAAGCTGCTCCTGCACACAGCGACAGTGGGAACAGTGGCACCTTACATACTAACGCATTAAGATAAATCTGATACAAGAACATCAACGTGACTTCCTCTGTGTTCTAGCATTTAAAAAAAGATCAAACCATACAAGCTCCCTCTAGAGGACAGAGAGGGACCAGCTCCCTCTAGAGGACAGAGAGGGACCTGCCTCCTCTAGAGGACAGAGAGGGACCAGCTCCCTCTAGAGGACAGAGAGGGACCAGCCTCCTCTAGAGGACAGAGAAGGACCTACCAGCCTCCAGGCCCCCAAGGGCCGCGGGGTACTGCACCCCCAGGGTGAGCTGTAGGGCCAGTTGGCTCTTGCCCACTCCGCTGGGCCCTGCCAGCTCCGTGATGCCGCACACAGGAAGCCCCCCCCTCAGGAGCTCGTCCAGCACCGGGCAGCCCAGAGACAGCCTGGCCCCGCCCCCCGAAGTCATGCCAGCCACAGGCAGGGCTGCACACACACACACACACAGGTTGTCATGTAATGCAGAACTGAATCACATGACAGCGTGTGTGACTGTGCTGTGTGTGCGGGCACGTGTCAGACCTGGTGCACGGGATCGGCTGCGCCACGCAGCGGCCACGGCAGCCTGCAGCAGCTGCACATCGTCCTGAGAGAGCCCGGTGTGGTTCTGCAGGTCCGGGCCGGAGCGACCCAGGACGTCCCGGGCTGAGGTCAGCCTGCCTGGGACACAAACAGGTCAGCTGTGGTGACGTCAGGGCTCACGGCCCAGCCCCCGCACGGATAGCGTACCACCGTGATATTGTCATTTAATAACAGGTAAACTTTCAGAAATTGGACCAAAATCATATTTACTTTTCTTTAGAGCGGTTATGATTCTCGGTTTGAGGTCCAGTTCGTCCCAGTTCATATTTTTGTGTGTAGATGACGAAACATGATTTTCACTATACGAGACAAACAGTACATTAAACTAATAACGTGCTAGTTCAGTATCATAGTTGTGTATCGATCATTTTCGGCCGTCATTTCTTATGCCTTCCCATTGATACTTTATCGTCCCTGACGCTTCTATCTCCTCTCCTACTACACAATACAACTACACGTACAGCTGAATGCTAGCCGTCCAGGAGCGTACGCACAGAGGGGACATATCCATAAAGCGATCGGGTATCTTCACGGATGTATGAATATACATGTTATATGTATAGCAACTGTTCTCTATCCGCACCAGCAGCCTCCATCCAAACCTAATCCAAACATGCCGCCCGGGAAGTGACGTCGTCATGCTGCGCCACAAGCACCTGGACTGTACCAAATACAGATGTGTGTTCACACATCACACATATGTATATCGTTTTGTATATCTGTTAAAAAAACGTATGTATAAAAGCAAACGGATATATTTACATGTTAACTCCCTTTCAACCGTTGGATGTGTTATGTCCTTACGATAAAGCCAAGTATGAACAGGACCACATGAACCAATCCCCCACCATAATTCCCCGCAGGTTTTCTCCATATTACGTCAAATGCAGCGCGCTTTAGCTAACAGCCAAAACATTATAGAAACATACATTTTAAGTCTATTTATGATATATTAAACACATAATCAGCGATGAATATATAACGATCTATTACATTTATTTTATTGTAGTAATTTCATACCCTTCGCCTCGGCCTCTATTTACATCTCTGTTGGTGAGTTCTTATTTGTGTAATTTTAGATTCTTGGTTTAACATTGGTGCTGTAATCCACATCGATTTTGCATTGTGGAAGTTTGAGTAATGAGAAGATATAATACAAGTTTACTCAAAGGTATCTTCATATGCTCGTCTGGAATCGAACCTAGGATCCTTCATCCTGTAGTCCAGCACGGTAACCACAAGACTGTGGATGAGTTTCTGCCGTACTGCAACAGGCCTACAGTATTTTAATGTCATTCACCGTGTTACGATGACTAAACATGTGCTCTGTTTCACAGACGTTGATTAAGATGGTGCCAGACTAAGAACTTTTTTCAATCGAGAATTTAATTAAGATGTTCTTAAGTTTTGCATTAGGGTTGATCCATATGTGAAACCGGCCTCACCCTGTATGATCATGTTACTTATTGTAGTTACACTTGGCAATGTGAATCACACCGTGACAGCTTTGATTGTCTCTATACATCAATGCCGCGTGGAAAGGTGGAACCATGAGCGGTCGGGTGTGCAAGACCTGCGGATGTTCAGACATCGATCTGGACCAGGCCAGAGGCAGTGCCGTCTGTACCAGCTGCGGCTCGGTTCTGGAGGACAACATAATCGTCTCTGAGGTCCAGTTTGTTGAGGGAAGTGGAGGAGTTTCTTCTGCCGTGGGCCAGTTTGTCTCTTCAGATGGTGAGAACTCTGTTAGTGAATCTGTCTGTTTGCTTCAGTACAAAAGGCTCATTACCAGGTGAGACATAAGAGCATCCAGATGAGAAAGCTACAGCAGTGATGCAGTTCTGGTACTCTAAATAGCAAACAACTATTCCTATGTAAAGACACAGTATAGTGGAGTACTTGCATCCCCCCCAGCACAGAATGACATCGCACTTCCTCTGTGTTGTCTTTTGGCACAGCTGGTGCGCGTGTGTGTGTAGGTAGGTGCGTGTGAATTCAAATTTACTACATTTATTAAATATTTGCACTTTTTACTTTGAGATTCAGTTGATAAACATGCTTGTTTTACAGCTTGATGAAAACATTCTCACACACAGTACAAGTGTAACTAAACCATCTCACAGCTAATATGTGTAATAAGACCCCAGTTACATCATCTGAGCTTAATATTTATTTGAGCAGAATGTTTCAGTGCAGGTTAATCAGCCTCTATTCTTTCCTGAAAAAGATGAGAAATAATAAATACATTCAGTTCATCAACCAGTCGTACACAGAAGTCTTGGTTCCTCTCAAGATGCCGTGGTGGAGACTGGTTCCATGCACACCTGGCTCTCCGTCAGGGCAGCCTGACACCCTCACGCGAACACGGGGCCCAGTAGACTCTTGAAGAGGATCACTGCCTTTGACTGTAGAACCAGAGGAAGTCCATTGAGGGTCTGATGAGGCTTGTGTGTCAACAACACCTCCATAGAGCTTATGGTTTACTGTGGCCTTCATTACATGCTGCTTTGACAGGGAGGGGTGGTTGGAAGGCCTCCAATCGCTTTGTACCAGTCCAAGTCTAGACGCAGTCTCCCTCAGGTCAGGTGAGAACCCCAAGCTGTGCTTTACCGTAACAACATAGCTTCTGTTTCCTGTTGGGTGGGGTCGGAGCACGTCCAGTGGTCCAGTGCTGACAACGCTGTGAAGGGCTTTGTGCCGGCGGGCAGCATGGGAGCGGGGGGGCAGTTTGTAGAACAGCCTGGGAGCTTTACCAGCGCTGCCCTGGCTTGCAGTCTCACCAGCAGCCCCACCTCGGCTCCTCAGACCTTCATACGTATGAGGGAACATGTCCTCCGCAGGACCCAGTGCCCTGTGGCTAGCTGTGCCGTAGCTCTGACCGTGGGTCTGGGGGTGTCTGGGGGTGTCTGAGGCAGCCTGGGAGGGTCCGTGCTGGTGGGAAGACAGATCAGAAGAAGTCTCAGAAGAAAGGGTCCTGGGGGGTTTAACTTTGATATTTAGCACTCTGCTGCCAGGGCCAGCCTTCGTAAGCGTCTGTCCAGTGGTGCTGTCCACGGCGGCCTGGTCCCCCTGCCAGTCAGATGGAGAGGTTCTGTCATGGTGGGCCGTCCGGAGGCTGAGGCTGGGAGCTGCTGGGCCATAACCGTAAGGAACGTGACCACGCTCTGGTTCCATCCTGCCTAAGGAGCCGTAATTGCTCCCAGCAAAGGTGGCCTCTTGTCCCCACATGCCTGGATGGAGCTCAGCTTCACCGTAAGTGTGTGGCGAGCCCCGCTGGTGGTACGGGGAGGCAGGGCCTCCAAGAACCCCCAGGGGCCAGCTGGGCTGCAGGGGGGAAGGAGGGGTGTTGCTGGGCACAAGTGACCCAACAGGATGGCCAGTCTGGGCCAGTCGCCGCCCTGCTGGTGTCAGCGTGAAGTAGCGACTGGGTCCTGGTCGGGGCCGGGAGGGGACGGGCTGGAGGGGACAGTCCAGGACAGGAATTGTGCCGTCTGAACCTGAAGGAGGGAGAGACATGGGCTGCATAAAAAAAAAAGTATCCCATGTCCTTTCCTAGACACTTTTCCTTTAGCTCGAGTGAAGACGTCATCGGGTGAAGGAAAGGTGTGAAGGAGAATCCATAAGGATTTTAAAATAGGAGCCGCGGTGGCAAGAGCATCTGACTGCACTTTAGATACGTAATTATGTGCCGGTGAATGTTAAGCATGGGTCTGCCGCAGTGAAATGGACTATAGATAATAGCACAACTTCTCAGCCAATTTGACTTCATTACCAAAGTTGTATTTGAAATTAAAGAAATGTATATAACAGTAACAAAAGTAAATGGTTTTAGAGCAACAACTGGCTGGTAAAATCTAATCAAAATGATTAATTGGTCAAGTTTAGCTTGTGTTACAGATCCATTGTGATTTTGACTAGTCTCGTCCTGTTACACTGTGTGTGTGTGAGAGAGAGAGCGATTGCTACTATATATATATACACACACACACACATATATATATATATATATATATATATACACACACACATATACAGTACACATATATATACATACATAGTACACATACACATATATAGTACACATACATATATATATATACACACACACACGTATACACACATATATACATATATATACAGTACATATATATATATATATATACACACATATATACACATATATATATACACACATATATATACACACATATATATACATACATACATACATATACACACACACACACACACACATATATATACACATAAATATATACATACATATATGTATACACATACACATATATATACGCATGTGTGTATATGTGAGTATAGTAGCAATATACTGTCAAGTAGCCTTTACTTTAAAACACTATGGGGGGGAAAAGAAAAGAAAAACCTAATCTCTGCACATGACATCTACAGTCGGATTTAAAAACTAAGTCGTTCAAGGTGTAACTTTCTGTAATTGTGTCATATCAACATCACAATTGCTGTAAAATAAATCTAACATTTACTGTTCTGACACTGAAGCTAATAAGGCTAACATTAAAGTGAAAATACAAATGTTATACTTAAATTAAGCACAAACTACATACAAAATGCTGGGAGCTCTGGGAAAGCATCATCAATACAATGTTTTTGATAAAACAAGATGTTTGCTACAATGTTTAATTTACGCTAACGTTCAGCGAGCTGAAAAGAAAACATCTTAAACATTTTAGCATAGACTGTGAATACCAATTAGTTGTATGCAAATATTTGTCAACTGTATTTTGTAAGACAGGCTGTACATTTGACAATATGATGATCATTAGTGTTTGTGAACGGCTGAATAATGCATCGCAAGGAATTGTGGGACAGCTTTATCTCCTTTCCTTTTGTAAAGGATGATCCAGTGTACCCTAGTGGTACACCAATATCAAGTGAAGAGTTTCATAACGCTCTCGTCCCGCTGCCTGTGAATAATGGAGCTGTATTGGCACTGTTGTACCGTAGGCTGCTGTAACTGTTCATCTTACAAAGATGAAGCGGTTGGATTCTTCTTTAAATGAGAAAGGGAAAGCTAAAACGTGATCGCCACCCACTGAGACAAAACAGGGAGAGACCTGCAACCTGTACACACGCTGACAATGTGAAGCCTGAGTGTGGTCAATTTGGACCAGTGTTTTGGTAATTGTAGACTAATAGACTAGTCTAAATTAAAAATGTTTAACTTACAGTGAAAATAGTCGCTAGGAACATCTATAATTTTGTATGTATTAGCCTACCTGTCTACCTGTCAATGTGTAGGATAAAGTGACTAAGGGTACGGTCACGCTAATGAAAAACCTGGTAGGGAATGGACAGCCGCCTTCTTTGCGAAGGTCATGTCTTGCCTGCAGGGCTGTCACTCACGGAACTCCGTTTCCTGATTTTGTCGTTTGTATAAGCGCTTGTTGGACCGTCTTGGACACATTATCAGTGGTTTTTAGAAGAGCGGATGTTTTGCCACGAGAAAATGTGTAGAAGCAGTTTACAGTCATCATTAGCAACACTGTGCCAAACAGTCTTGTTTCTAGAGCATTTCTATGATTAGACACCGCAATAACTAGGTCTGCTCCATTCCAGCCTGGGTTGCTAAAGAAAACGAACCCTCGAACAACTCTTATCATGGCTGCGACTTAGATACTTCCCGGTCATTAATTCAGCTAGGAAGATTCCGAAGCAAAATAGACTATTCGGATGCAGCCTTTATCTCAACGACGAGGCTCGAGAACCCTCACCAGATTGTTATGACTGACAAGGCTATAGAACCCACCTTGAGTGTTCGCCAAGACTTGAACTGAACCGAGTCCTGATGTCTTGGCCCTGAAGATCTTGTCCACAAACAGTCTGCCGATGGCACCGCGTGGATAGAAGCACCTCACTGTCAGCCTGTAAGTATAGTAACCTAGGTCATGACCATGCTTGTATTTTATGTACCAAGGACACTGTACAGTTCAGAGCATCTCACTTGAACTTGGAATCTCTGGAGACGAGCGCTGAGCTGTCGGCCAGCAGCTGCCTGTCGTACAAGATCTCGTTCTCATACACAACAACACTGTCCCCCACCTAAAGTACACAACCATAGAGGCAGAGCTTCATCTATCACCCATCAACCTTCTCTAGAGTTACTTAATCACTCAAATCCTACCATCATTCTGGTCCCACAGGAGTCCAAACTGAATTCAAACAAGACTCTGGACTGGTCAGTTTGTTTGGGTCCACAGCTTCTGTCAAGAAGAGAGGTCCTGATTGGCTCAACTGTAGGCCAAGTCATAGTGGGCGTGGTCACCACAGTCATGGTTCCATCCGAAGAGCACACTACAAACAGAAGTAAAGATAATCAGATTAATTTGCATTCATTTGCATTGTGCTTTTAATAGAACTGTGAAACGGTGATAACAGTGTTACCTATAAGTTCCTCTGTTTTAAAGAGACAGCGTTTTGAGGTGGATATTTTTAGTGCCAGAGTTTTGGAATCCCTCACATTAAGTTTAAAAGCACCATAGAAGTCCTGCAAGGTGATGTTCTGCAAATGGAAGAGCACAATGCAGTTCTATAACAGGTCTGAGGGGTTGGGAAGACCTGCTGGTTGAGCCTTACGTCATAGGTGTAGCCAGCGGAGAACACTGGCACCTGTAGGGCGATGCCTCGGCTGATGTTGGTCAGGAGGTAGCCTCTACGTGAAGCCAGCTCCTCAGTCAGAGGATCCTGAGCAACTCCCACCTCCCATAGGAGATCAGCTCTTGGATGCATCTGTATGCTAAAGGTGACTCCTCTTCCTGAGCACTCGGCCGTCAGCTCAGGAGGAACTCCATGAAGGACAGAAACAATGCAGTGTTGCACACATTTACTGCAGAAGGTTGTTCCTTCAAATAATGCCTTCATAATCAGCACAATAATCTCCTGTATAGTTGGATTGTCTTTAAGATTTGTGAAACTGGATTAAATCTTCACCCTCCCCAGAACTGAGAAAATTCACACAGAGGTATGGTTAATATATAATTAAAGGAAGGAGAGGAGTACTAGCTTTTTTATTTTTCTGGGAAACATTCCATTTGGTTGTTCAATTGAGTTAATTTCTTCACCGAGGATCACCGATAATGAGCTGGAGCTCTACCGGGCTAAGACTAATCGCCAGATCAGACTTAATGAGTTGCTGAAGGAGCTCAATGAGTTGCTGAAGGACTTGTACTGTACACAGTCAGTACAAGTGTTTCTGCTCTAAGGTTGAAGTATGAGGAGCAGAGATGGCTGTGTAGCATGTTAGGAGACTTATCAGGTTGCATCTCCATAGCTCCTCCTGGCTGCAATACTGTCATGTGAAGAAACGCAGAGCAGCTTACATGCATGGTGACTCTGAGCCACTACAGATGTGTGATGGTGGTAGATGTCTCTCTGGGGCATGATGGCCAATGTGTAGTTCACATCCAGGTTGTACTGGACCACACCTTCATCCAGGAGCTGATGGAACAAACAGTCCAACATGAGCATAGGTCTGCTGCCAAGCCAAAATGCAGACAAGCAGAGCCTCACCATCGTGTTAACAAGCCTGCTGCCAAACGGGACCCGCAGAGTGAAGGACTGGCTGGTGTTGAGGTGGACCTCCTTCCTGACGCTCACACCGAGGCCAGAAGCATCACTGACTGACACCTGCCAATCATTCAGATTCATTCCCTCCAAGACCACATCAGCAGGGATATTTCCCAGCAAGACCGTAAACACATCCTCCTTACTGTCGCTCTCTGAAACACAGCAGCCCACCCTGAGGTCACCTGCTCCCATACCAGAGGACCATCTGCAGCCTCTGGGCCAGTACGTACGGTCTACAGTGAATGGCTTCTGGCAGTGGAGCGGAGCGTCAACCACCCTCAGCAGGCGATGTCTGGTCTCCACGGTGACGTTATTATCGTACAGCAAAGAGATGTGTTCGTAGAAGAGGAAGATCACATATGTCTCCTTGTAGGTGTTGTTCACAACCAGACTCTGGAACATAAACAGTGTTTGAACAGAACCAGACCATCACCAGGTGAGCTTCCTGGTCTGTACACTCCTGTCACGCCCCCCCCCCCTCATACCCTCCTGTAGCCCCCCTCGGCCCCAAACGGGACTGCGACGCGGACCAGGCCTCCATGCATCTCCACGGTGATGCCCCGGGCTGCAGCTGTGCTGTGGTCAAGCAGCTGGCTGTCCACGCCCACTCGGATGCTCTTGCTGTCGAGAGCAGCTCCTGACCCTCCCGCCAGCGGACTGAAGACCCTGGGCGTGTCCCACACCAGCCGGGACCCATTAAAGGAGCCTGCATCTAGAGCAGGACAGCAGACTCAGAGTTCTGCTGGGTCTACCTGTTGGTCAGGAGCAGCTGAAGGGAACTTACTAATGCTGCAGGCTACTGAAACGTCCATCAGGATCACCATCAGGTTCTGCCTGAAGAACAGTGATGCCTGGATGACCTCAATGGGAACTCCTTCCACCTGACCAGTAATTAGACACCAAATTAGCATATGTAATAACTATCTGTCCATCTAAACAGGCTGTGTACAGGAGCACAGCCGCTCTGTTCCTGGTGAGACACCAACCGTCTCCAGGCGGGACTGGGGCTGTCTGTATGGAGACCTGAACACCACCCGAGTGGGCGTGGCCCTCAGGCTGTAGCCCAGTCTCTGGGCATCACTCAGAGACATGGTGGACACCACCTGCCCATTCTGCAGGAACATCAGCTGCCAGGCTGAGGATGCAGTCTTCTGGGCCTGCAGAGGACAAGACAGTCAAACCTGCTGGTGAAGGACACTTCAGAAGCATGTGAGCCCAGAAGAAGAGCTCGTACCAGAGTAATGGCAGCCTGCCTGGGCTGCTTGGAACTCTCGTGATCACAAGGGATGTCCCTGCTCACTGTTACCTGAGACAGAGCGTGTTAGAGTGGGTTTCTAGCAAGCATAGGTGCAGTGTCTGCTATTTAGCTAGTGGGAGGTGCAGTATGTCCTAGATAGTTAGCTAATGGAGGGAGGGGGGTACCTCCATGTACCCCTCTTCGCAGGTCAGCTCTCTGTGAGACCAGGACAGCAGGAGGGAACAGATCTGAGACACAGGCTGGCTGGACCAGCGTCCATCAGCACTCGTTACCGTAACAATCAGGTTGAAGGTGAACAGCTCGTCATTCTGGGGAACACAAAAGCATGTTGTTATTGTCACTGGATCTGCAATTGGGAAGGCAAACAAAGTGGTGTGACCGCACCACACAATCCCAGCCAGAGGGAGAGGTTTTGATTGACATGCACAACGAGCAACTACATAACTCAATGACAAAGTAAAACGGTAAACTTGTTGGGGAACTAATGGACACGACTCTGGCTGTTTACATGTCTTGTAAATCTGTTAAATCAGTTAAATCAGCTACAGCTTAAAGTAAATGCAAAAACATAAAAACATTTTTTAAAGCGCTAGCGTTGCGCCGGAATAACGGATACAAACAATAACAATCTACTACTTACTGATAGACCCCTGTAAGCATGTCAGCACTACAGCACTTACAGGGGTATATGTATGAGACGTTAGCTTACAGGGGTCTGTGTATTAGACGTTATCTTACAGGGGATTACGTATCAGACGTTAGCATACAGGGGTCTATGTATCAGACTTTAGCTTACAGGGGTCTATGCACCAGACGTTAGCTTACAGGGGTCTATGCATCAGACGTTAGCTTACAGGGGTATATACATCAGATGTGCTTATGCAACATAGTGCTAATGGACTGAAGAGGCAGAGACTAGTCCCAGCCTCCTGCAGTGTTGTAATGACACCAAGAGGCCACCTTGTGGCTCCAGGAGCTGCTCACCTGGTTACCAGTGTAGCAGGAGAAATAGGAGGCTCTGAGGGAGGTGAAGCCGTCCATCCTGAAGGTGCTGATGGTGTAGCCACAACCTGCTGCTCCTAGGCCCGCTAGAGAGTGGACCCCCATCCCATCTAGGCCACCCAGAACAACATGGGACCATATAGGACAACCCAGGACCACCCAGAACAACACAGGACAACCCAGGACCACCCAGGACAACATAGCACCACACAGGACAACATCGGACCATGCAGGACAACCCAGACCACCCAGAACAACACAGCACCACACAGCACCACCCAGGAAAACCCAGGACAACATAGGACCACCCAGGACAACACAGCACCACACAGGACCACCCAGGACAACATAGCACCATACAGGACCACCCAGGAAAACCCAGGACAACATAGCACCACACAGGACCACCCAGGACAACATAGCACCACACAGGACAACATAGGACCACCCAGGACAACATAGCACCACCCAGGACAACACAGCACCATACAGGACCACCCAGGACAACACAGCACCACACAGGACGACCCAGGACCACCCAGGACAACATAGGACCACCCAGGACAACATAGCACCACACAGGACCAGTTAAACTCCACTGGTGGAACTGACACCATTCAGTGCTGGTGTATTTACATTGTGTGTAGTAGTAGTGGGGTGTGTGTGTTATTCTGACCTACAGCCTCAAAGTGGGCGGGGCCTCCTGGTGATGCCACTCGGACCCAGAAGTAACGGTCTCGACATTCTGACTGTATAGGGCCTGCTGAACACAGGTCAACAACACAATCAACTTCCATCAATTTCTGAGCATGCCTGTCAAGACACTTAAGGACATTTTACATTGTAGATCTGCACATATGTACATGAGACCTCCCCACCTGCCAGTGGAGGCTGGCTGGAGTTCACTGTCACCGTACTCAGCAGGAACATTCTGGAAGCAAACGGCAACATTAAACATTAGAGTTAGTGTGCGTGTGTGTGTGCGTGCATGTGCTCTCACCCTAGAACAGTGCTAACCGCTGTTTCCATGGTGCTACTCCTGTCAGACAAACAGAAGAACACAGGTGTTTAATCAAATGGGCCTGTTGCCGTGGAGACAGGTTATTGGGTAGACTGGTCCAAGCTGTGACTGATCAGCCTGATTGGAGTGTGTGTGTGCGTGTGTGTGTGGGGGGGTGTGTTTTGTTGCCCGGGGTAACTGACAAACGCCTTCTGTAGTTACCTGACTAGTGACCTCTCCAAATCCTCTCTCAAGCTTCTTCCTCAAATCCCAATTTAACACGTTATTGTTTAGGCCAGTAGCTGTTTGAAGTGTAATTGTATAAAGTATGAAACATCGGATTTATGATGTGCCAATTTGTTTTCAATTATGTTTTAATGCAGAATATTTGTAAATATGTTTTAATGATATTATCTGACCAATGTTGTTTAAAAATGTATTTGTGTGTATGTATAGTTTAATAATCCTATATACAATGTGTATGTGTGATCTGCCCTGTAGGCCCAGCAAAGACCCCTCTACTGGGAAGTGGGTTCCACACCAGTATAGGCAAAGAGTCCAGGGCACACACCCTGCAGAATGGTGAGATGTCCATGTATGAAACGCTCATACTTATAAGATATGCATATCGTTTACCCAGGTAACAGACAGATCCAACACTATATTATAACGCTAGCTATGATACATAGCTAGTGTATTCAGGCTACAGACAGATCTTTCACTATATCTACATGTATTATCCAGGTTATAGACAGATCCTTAAATAGCTATATCTACATGTATTATCCAGGCTATAGACAGATCCATCACTATAACACTGTTTTCCAGGCTATAGACAGATCTGTCTCTATAACACTGTGTTTCAGACTATAGACAGATATGTCTCTATAACACTGTGTTTCAGACTATAGACAGATCCGTCACCATAACAGTGTGTTCCAGGTAAAAGACAGATTCATGCGCTGGGCGTCCAGCTCCAGCTGAACCAACACTGTCTTGACACGGCCTTCAACTTCTTCAGGATGGTAGTGAGCCGTCAGCTCACTAGGGGGCGCAAGATGTCCCACGTCATCGCTGCCTGTTTGTACATGGTGTGTCGCACAGAGGGCACGCCCCGTATCCTGTAGCCTGTCTCTGAGCATGTGCTTAAAGGCTTATAATGTCTCTGAGCATGTGCTTAAAGGGTTATAATGTCTCTGAGCATGTGCTTATAGGCTTATAATGTCTCTGAGCATGTGCTTATAGGCTTATATAATGTCTCTGAGCATGTGCTTGAAGGGTTATAATGTCTCTGAGCATGTGCTAATAGGCTTATAATGTCTCTGAGCATGTGCTTAAAGAGTTATAATGGCCCTGAGCATGTGCTTATAGGCTTATAATGTCTCTGAGCATGTGCTTAAAGGGTTATAATGTCTCTGAGCAGGGTCATCCTTGCTAACTTTAAGCTCCAATCAAAACAGTATTGCTATGCGGTCCTCCGTAATAATGCAATAGCCGTAGCAGCTAATTATTATTATTAAAAATAAATATGAAATATATTTTAATTTAAGAGAAAAACATTTTCCTGATGGTGATTCAGACATGTTATTGGATCTCAGTGACCTACTTCAGGTATATTATATTATATTATATTATATTATATTATATTATATTATATTATATTTTATAGATTATTATTATTAATAATAATAATAATAATAATAATAATATTATTATTAATATTATTATTATTATTATTATTATGTAATGTATTGCTGTATTATATTCCACTCAGGTCAATGTTTACATCCTGGGCAAAACCTTCCTGTTATTGGCCAGAGAGCTGTGCATTAAAGCCCCTGCTATAGGTAACGCACACTCACACGCACACACACACACACCCTGAGCTGGAAGCTGATTGGCCATTGTGTGGTTGTGGCCTGGATGACCTAGCATGGTGAAACATGAACCATCCAATAACGACCCCCCTGCAAGGTCATAAATGGTATCACCCATGTTATCATCCACTGCTGTGACTGACAGACCAGCCAGGCTGACCACACAGACTCTTAAGCTAGCTAACTAACGATAGTGCTATGGCTGGTTAGCTCCCAGACAGTGTTATTACCCCGAAGCTCCACTGGGGGCGGGGCCGGCTCCAACGCGGCCTCCGGAGCTGATCCACTCTAGTCAATGCTTTCCCTTCCACCACACTGGGACTAGAGGCCAGAAGTGAGAAGGATTTGATATGAGACGATCGGTTAATTTTATAAATTTAACAATACAGTTATATGACAATTCCAGAAAGGACCATGGTGTGGAATATAATTATTTAATATGTATAATATATAATTGCAGTAGTTTTTGGGAGTTTATTATAGGTATGTGTAAAGATATCCTACTTTAACCTACATTCAAATGTATCGATCTGATCTGCATTAGATGTGCACTGTTGTTCCCAGACAGTGTTAATGTTATTCTAATGCTAATAGCATAACAATGTTGTTCCCAGACAGTGTTAATGTTATTCTAATGCTAATAGCATAACACTGTTGTTCCCAAACAGTGTTAGTGTCATTCTAATGCTAATAGCATAACACTGTTGTTCCCAGACAGTGTTTGTGTCATTCTAATGCTAATAGCATAACA
>JAODUK010019840.1:0-25919 GCA_027564635.1 Typhlichthys eigenmanni
CTTTAATTTATCTAGGCTATTGAATGGGTCACCAAAACAATTGCCCTCCCAAATTTTTGGAGCAGGAGCCGTCACTGCATATCCCCTTACATTCCAATGCAGTAATTAATTCAGGGGGCTTGAATCTTCTACTGAGAAATCCCATGAATCGTTGACGCTGCTTGCAATACAATACAAAAGGAGATGAGAAATGCTGAGCAGAGGGAAAATACAGATGCAGTGTTTATACCTGCTCAGTGCTCGCTTACGATACTTAAGTCAGAGTGGAGAACATGCCTGTCAATTACCATTCTTCAATGCAGCACAATGAAAATGTTATAATGAAAACCCCCGCATGAATAGAGCATTGCTACGGCCTCCAAGATGTTCTGTCAAAGAAATCAAATCAAATGGAAGGACAGCCATTTTGTCCTTGCAGTATAGATTATTTATCAATCTGACTGTCTGCAGTGACGCATGGCTGCATTTGGAGTCGCTTCACACACACAGAGGTCTCAAATCAACCTAACTGCTGGGCATAATCTCTTTTTCAGTTCCGGTCCAGTGACCACAAATGCATTTTCAGTTTTACATTGTATTGTTTATATTAATAAATCACATATTGCAGAAAGCCATGTATGTTTCAAAGCCATATCATATTAAACATTTGTCTTTTGTATGAATACATCATGTAAATGACACCTACGTAATTATGTATAGGTGAATGTTTCCTTGTGTAGTTTTTGACAGTTATTTGACTCCCTACAGCATGACTTCTTCATTTCTAAACTAGCGTAAAACCATTCCGCTGTAATGAAAACCTGCGAGAATAAAGAGATGTAACTGCAGGCATCTTTTCAATTTGGCGGTGGAAAGAGTATCTGTTTTTGTGGGGGGTTTTCTCCACAAGTTCTATATTTCTCAATGAGCCTAATCTTCGCGGAAGAAACCTGTCTGTTTGCCTGTAATTCTACCATTTCAGAATAATATGCATGGGCAGAACGAAACTCAAAATGCATCTCTATTTATTAATACTAGATATTCCAATTAGGGAATGAAATCCTTTACTTTACTTAAAGGAGCAATGGTTTGCAGTGCATTCTGGGACATGTACTCTCCTATTTTGAAGTACATGTGTAAATGCTGTGTTTAGAGGGCTGCAGACAGCCTAAAAGCACTACAGTACATCACACTACAAATGGTGTGTAAAGTGAACCGGTATAGCTGAGTGGTAGGGTGGAGTAATGGGACAAAGCAATATTGTTGATGTGTCAAACACAACGCCAGGCAGGCACGGTGTGATCCCATAACTCTTGCAGGACATAAATCTACCAAACGTTCTGTCTGACTGTGTTTCATTCTCCCTTTAGACGACACAGCCTAAAAAAAGGACATTCCTCACCTGACACTAGCAGCTTGTCCAACTGCATCAATTCTATTTCACCAAGTCGCATTAGTCACCTCTTGGGAACAAATACAGGTTCTGGGGATCCTTAATCTTTCCTGTATATTCCCGTTGCATTATTTTTGCATTACAGAACCTGACTTCAAACAGGTTTGCACTGCATTACATTCAACCATGAAGTCGACGCTATAGCTTTTGGTTGCCATGGGGTTGTGTTAGGACTCACAAGTATGATTATAGCTACAATGCCGTTTATGGGCCCTGCAATGACCCTTGTGTCTGTTAACCTTGCCTCCTCTGCCTAATAAATCCCAGCCTGATGGGTTTATAGGGCTCACTTGTCAGCACGTTGGAGCTCTATAGCCATATGGCAATAAATTGTGCATCTATAGAGTAACTACAATGTACAGCACAGTCTCATTTGTGACAAAGAACGACAACGTATATTATAGTAAATATCACAGCATTACCCCTCGCTTGAATCAGCTTGGGCAGTGAGGATTGTTGAAGAAGGCTGCATGAAGCTTGGAGCCATTACGCCTGTCACTTCTAACACAGGTATCTAGCGCTTTTATCCAAATCGCTTCACATTATTTGCCTCACATTCACCCATTCACACACACGTTCATACACCGATGGCGATGTCAGCCATGCAAGCTAGGAGACACCTGAGCACCGGGAGCAGTTAGGGTTAGGTGTCTTGCTCAATGTCACCTCGACACCCAGTGAGGAGTTAGCGGGGTACGAACCAGCGAGTTCTTGATAAGCGCCCCGCTCTACCACTGTGCCACTTGCCGCCACTTGTTGTAGCAAACTAGCCTCGCGAGATAAGCTTCAGTTTAATTTCACCGTGAGAATCAGTCTGGAAAGCCTAGAAATAATTTTGAATGTGTCCCAATATCAACTGAACTTTCCAATCAGTGTTGTGTTGATAGCTATGCAGGCATGGTTTAGCTTTGCCAATAGCAAAAAAGACCAGATGATTCATCCAATCAACTGCCAAGAATTTTTTTTAAGTACCTGCCATTCACAAATAGTTTCAATATACGGCTCCCCAGATGGACTTGCGACAACAATTCATCTGGCAGGCCAGGTTAGTAACAAACAGTCATCCAAAGAGAAGTGTCCAAAGGATTGTGCTAGGCCTCTATGCTCCGGTGGCCCTGCCCTTTCCACTCCTCGTGGGTCTCGCTTGATTTCCACCTTTTCCACCACAGCTGCTCCTGCTGGCACACTCCATTACACCTTAAATCACTTAAGAGATCTGAGGCACCAAAAAGCCCCTCTGCAGTTCATTCCCACTGACTGTGTGGACCGTCTTAGAGCGGTAAAACAAGGAGAAATCTCATTCCAGCCTTATCAACTCAATAGCAGCACAACCTTTACATTGTTACCAATTGCTGCCTTAAAAACAAGCAATGGAGCATGAGCATATTAATTAATGTGACCATGCACCTTGATGTTAGTGTGGGATTCAAAGATACTGTATATATAGCACATCGGTTGAATGCCATACATAAGAACCTCACAATTTACACACAAACAGTCAAAGCTACTGTATATCGATTCACTTGCACATTTTTACGTGAAAGAACTGTATTAAATGTATACACGGGGATGAATAAATAAGAAGCGATAAGTGGATGTGTGCTCATGTGCTCGGTGGCTGGGCCACGGGGCTGTGGATACACAAGCGTGACACACAGCTGCATAGCGCTATTGATTCTCTGCTAGTCTCCAGGCACCCCTCCATTCCATTCAGGCTGCCTGCCAAGTGCCTCTGAACGGGGGCCTCTGCTCTCCCAATGTCTGCACGTCTGCTTAAGCACGATCAATGGGCCATCAGCGGGGGGAGAGAACCAATGCCGCTGTCTTTACTACCACAGGGCGTGAGCTACAGTATAGGAACATTGAAAACATGTCTGGTGGAAAGGCATCGTGATGCAGAGATAAAGGCTCGCAGGCTGTCAAGATGAAATACAATGTTTTCAAAGGCTCTGAAGTGATTTCAAGGCAGGACTTCTTTAGTGGAATTGGCAGCAGCACCCGTTCCGTTTGATCCTATTGGACATCATTTGAATTGGCGTGCATGCGCGAGCACGTGCTCCGAAAAACATCAACTAAATCTGCAACAAGTTTATTGCCATACCAGATCACTTCTTTACGCATGCGCATGCGGCAGGAAATGACCTCAGTTCGCCCCTAGTGGGGTGTATGAGGCATGGCCTTAAACACACAACGGAAGACACCTGGAGGTAATGATGGATCAGCCAGCGTTCTTTCAATAATAGGGTATGCAGCCTCACAGCAAGCGGTCCTCCATACAGCAGTAGTATCCAGCAGTCAGCTCCACTCTACACAACCCCGAGTTCAGGCGGCATATCTGTCAACTGTGCTGTCAAGGATTACAGTGGATGGGATGTAGGAAATGTCCCTATTATCCAGGACCCTTTACCTTTGTTCTCAAGCCATATTTTTCAAAAACCCATCTATAAAGCTGTGTAGATGCAGGTATTACATATAATCTGGCCCTGATATTCTCTAATGCATCTCATTTAAAGCTAATTATTAACATTAACATTAATATAGCAATAAATAACTTACTTAACAAATTACTTTAAATGTAAATAGATAATCGGGTAATTGCTTCCTGATCAGAAAATTACATCACAGAGGCTGTTGTAATCCTAGTTCCTCTGTTTTCATTGCCAGGCTGGAGGTGCGTGTATGTGGCCCACAAAGCCTTTATTTTGGTCTGAAATGCTGCTCTAGCATGACAGTTGAAGAAAGTCATATTGGTCCACTTTAAAAGGTTATCGACAGTTTAAGTGAATGAGCCAGATGAACCTCTAGTGATGTCATCACTGGAGAATCACTGTGTTCTGCCAGATGGAATTGAATGGTCTCTATTTCTGCATGCTTTATCGACATGTAATACACAGCACAGCCAATGCTAAAACAAGACGTGATAAATATTATATGTGCATATATGCTTATTTCTGATGATATGTATGATTTGTAGTTAATCTGATAGTATAAACTATTAAAAAGGAGGGGAGGGGGGAAAGGGGGACAGATGGTCATCATTTTGAGAAAAATGTCGCCTACAGTCCTGACACCAGCTGCCATGAGTGGCTGGAGCAAATGGTGATATGTGGGCAAATATAATCAAGTGCCATCCTCATACAAGATAATGAGCGCTTTAATGCGTTGCCTGAATTGTGCACAACCTCCTCTCCTCCAGCTCAACCATCCTCTGTAGCCTACATTTACACACCAACTCGTGATTTGACTGTTAACCTCCTTTTTCTGTCTCTACATACTTTCTTTTTCTCAGTCTTGCACACTCTCTCGCTTTCACTATCTTTCCTCTCTCTCTCTCTCTCTCTCTCTCTCTCTCTCTCTCTCTCTCTCTCTCTCTCTCTCTCTCTCACTCTCTCTCTCTCACACACACACACACACACACAAACACACACACACACACAGGCACTAGCAAAGATGCCAAGGCCAGTTGCTTACCTATAACCCTGAGGTTTAAAAAGAAATGAAGGAAAACGAAAACGTGCAGCAATGTCAATCCTGCCACAGCAACAATACAAAAAAATCAATTAAGCAGCAGAGGTATTTCTATGTGAATCAGTGGTGTAGTAATTATTATTTTCCTGCCATGGCTTCCATTCAAGCTGGAGCGAGCCAGCTGCTAACAGCAGTTGTCTGGCTGAAGGAACTTTTCAGCACCTGGGAAAGTGCACCGTAGCAGCACACGGGAATGCGGAGGAGTGGGTCCAATAAATACACATGAAAGCGACTGAGTGGTTGAGTGCCCTCGCTCGTCAATATAACATGAATAGTGGAATAATCGTTTTAATAAGTCTATGCTGCTTCAGCACAATTTCGTATTTCAACTAGCTACACCACCAAAATGTGACATTATTCACTATATCATCCCTGCTTACACCCCAGTGAAAAAGGGATGAGATATATATAGGCTACTAGAGAGAGAGAGAGAGAGAGAGATAAGACCCATCTCGCTTTGTGTGTGTGTGCGTGTGTGTGCGTGTGTGTGCGTGTGTGCGCGCGCGTGCGCGTGCGTTCGTGTATAACCTGATCACTGTAATTGGCTAAAATAATTGTCATATTGATCTTGAACATTTTCAGGTTTTGCGGTAGCCTACACCACTCAACTGTTCACTTAGGTGTTAAGGTCAAAGTACTGAAGGAGACGTTTTACTATAAGTTAATTTAGACTAGACTTGATTGGCTCAAAAGTGGTGCAAAACAGCCTATACAGTACTACAGACACCTACCCCAGTGTTGTCATGGTGACAATGGTGTACCAGAAAGCTGCGGGAATGCTGGTGAACTTGGTGGCTGTGGACCCTTTCTCTGCGTAAAACATGACTGTTGCAAAGATAATGATGGCCATCGTGAGAGAAAACAGCAGGAATCCCAGCTCGGATGCACAGCTTTTTAGGGTGTACCCCAGGATCCGCAGGCCTGCGGAGTGGCGGGAGAATTTGAAAATCCGAAAAACTCTGAAGACCCTCAGTGTGACGAAGGCCCCGCTGACTTGGTCATTGTCGGTCATGACCAATCCGATATAATAAGGCATGATGGCCACCACGTCAATAACGCTCATCACACTTTTCATGAACATAAACCGACTGGGGGCCGCAATTAAACGGAGTAGGTATTCGAATGTGAAGATCATGACGCACGCGGTGTCCAGACAGAAAAACGCCAGTGCGTAACGGTCCCCGCACGACATTTCCTTAGAGCGGTTGGGCAACGTCCCGCACGGAACCGTTTCCACGACGTTGGCCATGACTGATATGGCGATAAAAAAGCCCGTGACATAGTAGAAGACCAGGGCTAAGGTGCTCGTGTGAGGATTTTCAAAAGCCCTCCATAAGTACTCCCTGACAGTCATGTTGACGGGTGCAGCATCATTACTGTTGTCCATATCCTCGTCATCCTGGAGCCTCTCTGCGTTTTCGCGCCGTCGATCTTTGTATTCCTCATAACAGCAGTCCCCTATGATTTCTGGTATTATACCGAAAAATGCAAGTTCTTCGTCATACGCAGAAATACATTCTTGACGCGGATAATGAAGTTTTCCTGTGCGGTAAAAATTGAGAATATGTCTAAAGATATCAGGGTCGCGGTCAAAAAAGTATTCGTTTGTTTCCTCGTGGAAGAAGAAGTCTCTCTCTGTGCTCCCGAGTAAAGTGTCCGGGTACCTTTCTAAAGTATTTCGCCACGTTTGGAACCTAGTCCCACTTACGTTGAGAATGATAAGTCCATCCTGGGCTTTCCTTCTTTCTTTTGGGGGGATCGGCATCGGGGCGCTCGCCACGGGCATCCATCCTATAGCCGCAGCCCGGGCGAAGGGAAGCCATGCCGCTACACCTGCTGCCATGCTGAGCTGTATCAGATCCACCCTGCCGCAAAAAAACAGTGTTTTGGTTTGGAGATGAATCACATCTGCAGAAGCAAGCTTTCTTTTTGCTTATACATATAGGCAATATTATTTCGGCGACTATAGGCACAGCACAACACAAATAACCGAGTATTAATCCCATGCAGGATAACTTGTGTCTGTCCCTACACCCACAGTGCGGGTAGTGCGGGTAGTGCGTGTATAGGCTTTTTAGTCGGTAAGCTGTAGCCTACTTTGCAGCAAAATAAAATTAGAATCAGGACTTCGAAAACGCAACCAGCCATGATTGTATATTCATTTTGTATTCTTTATTGTTGTATTTTTAACATTTTTTATAAGTTATAAAAGCAAACTAACCTTCACGAAGGCGAAAATTTGAACTGCATCCACTGTGAATATAAAAGGCAACCAAGTATATTATAATAACAGAAAATCCGCCGCCCATCTATCTCACTGCAGCCAGACAGAAGAAAACAATAGCGTTGCATCAACAAGTTAAACAATTAAAGCTGCAGTTTCTCGGCGACTCTTCGTCCAGATTTCTTCATTCTCTCCATGTGCAAGGAAACATACGCCGGTATCCTTGCATTCGTCGTTCCTCCGCTGCAGCTGTAGCCTACTCCTCAATAAACTATGTTCCTTTCGTCGACTGCAAGACCACCCCCCTAGGAAACGACTGCGAAGAGATGAAGAAGAAAAAAATTCAATGCGTAACGGCAGACGGCGGCATTTATGAAAGTAAAGTCAACGAAATGTGCATAGAATTATGTTTGTGGTGTGTTTTATTTTGATGCGGCTTTGCTTTGTTGGGCTTTATCCAATGTTAAGAAATAGTCTATAGACTCTATAATAGCCTACACAGCCGAGACATGCACATATATTCATGGTGTTGCTATACAATTGGACAATGTCCATTATATTAAGCCGTGGTAACGTAGCCAAAGCAGACTACTTGATGTTCAGTAGACTATATGGATCTCCAAATGGACACATTCTTATTTATATATTTTATTTTTCAGATGTATCACCGCAGCTCTCTAATAAAAACGCTTTAGTGGTGAAGATTGTTGGGTTACATTGTTCTGACGTTATCGAAAGCAACCATAACGAGTGTATCTCGTGATCCATAATGCAACACTCCGCTGGGGCACGAGATCGCCTGATGTAGCTCTGCGCGGTATTCGAGACATGCACGGTAAAGCATGTGTTGCAGCATAGACGTGTTAAGTGTCTGCAGGACACGTAAGGGCTGTACTGCTGCATTTGACGCCTGTACACCCGTGAATCGTCATGGACTGTATAGCGTTGAAGGGACGCTTCGTGTTTTTCAGGACCACGGAGAGCTCCCGCGTCCCACCGTTAATGCGCCATGTGGATGCAGTTGGCAGCCTTTCGGTTTGACGTCATAACATTTTCGTATGGTCAACATAACCTGTAGCCTACATATATGATATACACTACCGCGCAAAAGTTTTATAACACCCCAATGTTTCCAGTGCATTATTGAAATTCAAGCAGGTCAAGTCCAATGAATAGCTTGGTGCAAAGTGGTGAACTGACAGAGGTTAAAAACATGGTAAGGTTACACAAAACGGAAAAATAATGTACAATTCAGAATTATACAAACAACATTTATTTTTCAGGGAACAAGAATTTGGTTTACAACTTAAAGCTATTCTGCAGCAAAGGAGGTTTATCAAGCCTTGAAGTTGGTGCTACCAACTCTCACAAGGTTCCCAACTTGCCTTGATTACTTACCCTGTCTGCATAAAAGTAGTGGTACCATACCCTCGTGAGCATTTTTTGAACAGTATTGTATTGCAGAAAGTACTGTTGCTATAAAAATGACAAGAAAAATGCAATTAACAATGGAAGAGAGACAGACCATCATACCACATAAAAACTTTGGGCTTTCCTACAGAGAAATGGCAAAGAAAGTCAAGGTGTCAGTGAGTAAAGTCTCTGTTACCATCAAAAGGCACTCAAACTGGGGGAAACTCTTGACAGGAAGAGGTCTGGCAGACCTAAAGCCACAACAGAATCTGAAGAAAAGTTTCTGAGAGTCAACAGCTTGAGTGATAGGTGGTTCACAGGACAACAGCTTAATAGTGATCATAATAAGCAAGTCTCAGTTTCAACTGTAAAGAGAAAACTTTGAGCTGCAGTTTGACAAGTCGAGATGCAGCAAGAAAGCCATTGCTAAGATGTCAGAATAATAAAAAGAGGCTTGCCTGAGCCATAAAACACAGCCAATGCACTACTGGAGAATGGAAGAAGGTGTTATGCATGGATTAATCAAAATTGGAAAAGTTCAGTTATCGCGCAGGATTTTTGTACGCCGATTTTGTCCTTTCGATTAGGCGAAAAGATGGTTCCTCGGTGTGTGACATCAACTATCAAACATGGAGAACGAAGCATTATGGTCTGGGGCTGTTTTGCTGGATCCAGGGTCGGTGACTTGTATACTGTACAGAGTTAGAGGCACCCTGAACCAAAATGGCTACCACAGCATTCTACAAGGTCATGCAGTACACTCTGCTATGCGCCTAGTTGGTCAGGGTTCATCCTACAGCAAGATAATGACCCTAAACATATGGCCAAGCTATATGCCAGAACTACCTTAGGAAAGAGAACAAGATGGTAAGCTTAAAAGCATGGAGTGGCCAGCACAGTCACCAGACTTGAACTCCATTGAGCTGGTTTGGGATGAATTGGACAAAAGAGGGAAAGCAAAGCAACCTCCAAGTACCATACATGTATGGGAACTTCTGCAACAGAGTTGGGAATAACTTTCTAAAGTATATTGATTTCCATTGTAGGAAGAATGCCACGAATGTATTTGGCTGTTATATCTGTCAAGGGAGGCTACTTTGAAGAGTCAAAAGTGTATAATATATTTTCATTTATAAATTGATTCCATGATTCTTGATTCATGATTCTTTTTAAACTTCAAGTTTTTATTTGTTCTATGCTTTTATTTCAGATTACCGTGATACATTGAACTGCATGAATTCCAATAAAAACTTGGAAGAATTGTGGTCTTCTAAAAATTTAATTCTATCTTCACTACCTTGTGATGATAGGATGCCATGATTGAGAGCAGCAAAAGTTACTGTACAGGCTTTAACTATATTATTCTCAGTAATAATAGCAGTTTGACCCTGAACATTAAACAGCGCACCCAATAGCCAGTAAGTACACAGTCTATTAGAAGATATTTTAAAAATAAGATAAGCTACACTAGTGGTCATGGACATCCCATTATATTCATTATTAATAAGTCAATAAGAAAAATATATGTGTATTGATAGTAAATAATATATTTTTTGGCATTAACCTGCTCAGTTCTGAGGAAGAGACGTGGGAGAAGTATAATGAACTGATAGCTTTCATTTTCTTTTTTCCTCGTCTGTCCCGTGCATCTTCGGTTCCAGGTTTTGCCTAAGACGTTGGTGTGGCGAAGAGAGCTTTCTTCTCAACATGGAGCACAACCACCAAACCAATAGGCTCCTTGACTTAAGCCACACCTTCTGAGTACATTTTCCTGTGAATTTTCAACTCTCTTTAACTGCTCTAATTTCCATGTGTTCCATGTGTCTCCTTAGACATTTTGTTTATGAACATGTCACACAATCCTCAAGGCATGTGAATGGAGCTATTTTCAGTGTTCACAGAGGAGTTAATTCATCAGTTTGAAAATAAAATGCATTTGCTTTTCTGCAGACAGACAAATATACAACTGTATTATACAATAGTCTAATAGCATTATAAAGTGCGATTTTGATGATGCTTGTCCTGCTGTCTGTGCCAGTATTTGAAAACATCCAATAGCATCAAGCATAGATGTATAGCCACTGTGTTTCACATTGTTCAGGTGGTAGGCTACATATTGTGTTGAACTTCAGGATGGGTCACTATGAATATATTCCAGAGAGTGTGTACGTACTTAATGGTCAATTGTGAAAAGTCCCAAGGTCATTTCAGATGAGTGGTGTTGACACAGAGCTAAGCAGAATGATTAACTGTTTACCTTATATGTGTGTTCATGGATTTACTCTCTAGATCAAGTAATTAGCAGCCATGCTTAACAAGGAGGACATTTTAGATCAAGCTTTCCCATCGAAACCATTATTGTTTTAGATGGTACAGCCGTCAGAGCAAATTCAACCCAAAGATCCATGTGATTGGAGTAATTAAAATGCACGCGTTTTTTGCAATTGCCTCCATTATCATATTCATATCATAATTAGTGTGGTCCTTGTCATGTCTGGCCGATAGCGTTTGCTAACTGAAGTGACACATTTTTTGGGATTAGATTGTGTAAGGGATATATTCTGTCAATTCTACTGCAGCTCAGAGGCATGCAAAGGCGCAGGCACGTACACACACACGTATGCAAAATGTTTTGTCTTTTGATTTTTTCATTTGACCTCTTTGCAAGGTGATAGAGTTCCTACAGTGCCGGCCCAGGCCCCAGTGTAACGCACGCTGTCCTCAGTGCACAGAATGTTTCCTCTTCTCTATATTTAGACTGCTACAGCTTAATGATTCAGATGATTAAACAGATGAGTCCCCGTTTATTGGACATGCCACTTGTTGAGGGAGGGCCCATCGTCTTTCCACTTCAGACATTTGCAGTATTCAATTACTTACTCGAGGTCCCAAATGGAAAATTCTCTATCAAATATTTTATAGAATAAAACAGTAAAAATGAATGAATGAAAAAAAAAAATGAATAAAACACAACAATGTAATTAGTATATACCAGATGGAGTGGTGGAACAGAGAACATAGCATAATTTTATGGAAAAAGGCTTAACAGGTTAGAAAACAAATTCCCAATAAGGAAATATGATTATGCTTTGAGAGAAATATAACTTTGGCTTACAGTAGTAGTAGGACCAAGACGCTATGCAGTATTTTAGGCACAGAAACACTAATGAAGCCATGTCCTTGTGACCTCTGGCCACAATGACACATATCCTCAGGTGAAAACCCCACCGCCAGAGAGCGCGTCTAATACCATGTGGCCTCCCTGCCCTCCCCCCTTGCCTCAGCTTGCCTCTAATGAGTTATTGACCCCCTGTGGATGTGTAAAATAGAGTAAGTCTTCTTGTTTTTCCATTTGCTGCATGTGGCTGCATGTGTGCAGTTGTGAGGGTAAGGGAGTTTTAACTGTGGTCTCTGGTGCATACACATGGCCGTGAGCCTGTTGTGTTGTGTTAATATAAATGTGCCTGCACGTACAGTATGCGTGTGCACCTTGCTTGGCATTCAACGGCACGGTGACGTGTGGTTGGTCGATCTTTGTGCTTCAGGATGCGGAGACTAGTTTACCCCGATTATATTTATCCCTGTGTCATTTGTATGTTTGTTTTTCTGCTGGTTGTGATATAAAATGTGACATTAGCATGTAATTAACTGCACAAAAAGAGTCAGGTTTACTGACTAGCCTGGTTCTTACGTTTTCTAAAAACATCTTTACCATGACTTTATATTGGTATGGTACAATGTGATATGTTAAGTGATAAACTTTCATTCCCCTCTCTGTATCTCAGTAAAGAGAGAAAACACAAATGTGAGTGGCCTGCTGAATCTCGTCATAAAAAAAATTTACTTCATAACAGGCGTTTCATAAGGTCAAATATAACACAGCCATAAATCAGGAATTAAAACACACTTTCACCTTTCAGGGTAATTTCAACCCTGTTGTATTTTCGTTGGCCTTATTAGCTGTGTGGATATAGAGATGTGCGTTGTTGAACTAGTAATACTTTTCACAAGGACATGGCACTGTTTACCCTGCTGGTGTCTATAACATGCTTCCCAATACTAAGGTGGTGAACAGATGCTCTCTAAACATAGAAGCAAGATTTTTAACAAGTTCACACCATCTGTGCAACTAAAGCGTAGGACTGAAGCAGAGTATTGTTGTCCTTGTTCAACCCGAGCTGGGGTAGGTTTTAAATAATAATAGTTTGAACTTCTTTTTTGTGTTGTGATAATTAGAAAGTATTTGCAGAATGATGCATATCAGATAAGACATTACGTTATAGTACCCCAAGGCACACACATGCCCCCCTGGCTCATAGTTCATGTGTAGATGTTTTATATTACTGTCAACAACACTGCAGGCAGGTACAGTATAGAGGAGGGGTAGGGTGGGATGTGAGCCTATATGGTATTGTGTGGGGGGATAGAGAGGGGTGCAAGCTACTCAACAACGTTTTGGTGACTAGCGTTTTTATAACTGGCTTTAAAGACAAGGTCATTAGAAACACAAATCAGGTGAGTGTCCCTTTAAACAGGCTACAGTATTAAGATGCCTTGGTTGCATGAGCCATTTCTTGGAACTCATTGGATGTGTGCCACACCTACACTCTGGAGAGAATATTTGTTTGGCATTAATACGTTACCATTTTATTTAGAATGCATGTTTTCATTGATCATTGATCATTGACTTGATTAAGACTTAAATGTCACTGACTTTAATACCTTTGTGTCAGAAGCAGATTGATAATGACTATCATAGCATATCATCATATCATTTTAGACCTTCTCACTCTGCGCAACATAAAATGACTACAGTTGTAAAGTATACGTGTGGATATTCATATATCATTTTAAACATTTTATTATAATCCTCATTTTCTTTGTCATATTTATATTAAATGGTATGCTGTTCAGTGAATCTAAGCTTCAATAACCGTGTTTATAAAAGGCAAACAACAGGAAGGAATATAAGGATCGAGATGGCCATTTCCTGGTGGCAGGTGTAGTGTTGGTGTGTCATCTTTCAGGACTTGGCACTGCCTGGACTGACCGGTGACATTTGCTGCCCCTCCATGTGGCCCCTATACTTTGAGGCCAGATGGCAGGTGAAGTCTCAGACACAACACACACATACCAATCAACTGCCCCACAACACACATGCATGAACGAATGCACGCACGCACACACACACAAACACAATAAATATACTGGTAAAAGAATACATATGATATATTTCACCCACCCCCTCCACTGGACACAATTTGCTTTTGTTGGTGATCGTGGAATTTTTTCTGTAATATTTCTTAAATGTCGCATTTTTGTAGTGTTTTGAATCTGAGTCTATAAAATGTTTATTTTTTATAAATCAAAGTAATGAACTCTATTAATCATAGGATACTCATGTTACAGGTCAAATATTTGGAGACCCACCCAGAGAGAGAGAGAGAGAGAGAGAGAGAGAGAGAGAGAGAGAGAGAGAGAGAGAGAGAGAGAGAGAGAGAATGGATTTGATACTCCAAATAATTTATAAAGTTCTGATGAAATGCCGGAAAGTAAACTTGGGAGGAAAGTGGCTATATTATCATTGTACTTACAGATCAATGTTTCCTTCTCTCTGTGATGCTGAGCTTGTTCGTTCTGGGTGAAATAGCATTACTAGACCCAGCACACTCAATTCACGAGTGGGTATGTACTTCCCCTTTTTGGATGTTCTAGAAGGAGAAACCTTAGATGTATACCAATTTGAAGAAACCAAACTGACTTTGTAGAGGTGATGCATGCCTTGTCTTTGCAGTGTTCATTTTAATTAATATCCATAGTTTTGATTACAGCAATATTATCAAGAGAGTACAGTTATGTGGCCCAAAAAAATTAACTGCAAAATGTAATAAGGGTCCGTTAATAACACTGGCATTGTGTATAATGTCATTGCGTCAACCTCACTAGTTTTTAATGAAGATGTTTAGCTTTTAAAATATTTACCTATTAGGAATGGAACGTGAAGATAAACAATGCTACAACAGATCGTTTGTATCGGTCTCCTAAACAAAACAATTATATCAAACTTGCTATTGTCTTTACACAGAACAACTTGATAAAGATTTTTTTGGTCTTGCGGAAAGAGTGAGGGATATAGCATTAATAACAAGGTAACCTGCCTATTAAAGATAAAGGGAATGTGTTGCGGTCATCACTATTGGAAGGCTGCAGTTCAAATAAAGATGGAGCAAGTCTTCCAGCAGCAGTAATTAATCAAAGTCCCCCACTTAAACCCAACTATTTCACGTTCAATTTTTGCCCGCCTGTCTTGCCTGCGCAAAGACCTTCTGGTGTGATGAATCCACCCCATATCTTAATTACTCTCAGATCATGGACACCCCTCCCCCACGCCCATTATCGTTTGAAGAGACCGAAAATCATTTTACAGCTGAGAAGATAAGTCCCCTTGCTCCTTTTAAAAAGCCTCCTAGCCAAAGCAGACCTGACAGTTTCCTAATGACAGACAGGCTCATGAAGGCTTATGTAGGGCTAGTAATTAGCTCCGCCTCAATCCTGATGGATTTCAAATTAAACCCCCGCAAATTATTTCAACTTCAGTCTGGCCTTGCTTTGTTAATATCTACTATTAATCTGAATGGCTGACTGAGATAGATGTGAGTTTGATGTGAGTTTGCATACTTTATTAGGCCTATAGGCTATACAGTACAGATGTTTTCAATATACTGTATGCTATATATTGTATGTCCTGCTTTTTGCTGACCCCCGTTATAACAAAAATCCAATAAAGATAGTTTAGGTGTTATTTGACTTCATGTTTAATCTAGCTCAAGTTAAGATATTTGTATACTTTGATATTTGTGTAGCCATTGGGACACTCTACTTGTGGAAGAAAAGTGCAGCATGAAACAATTGTGTTTTGTTACATTGTGTACAGTATATTATTTTGCCTGTGTGCTTCAGTGATGGACCCACAGGCAACTATACTACTAAAATGATTAGAGACATTCTCTAAGGTTGAAGCATTCAAGTCTGAGTTTATATGTTTCATAAATAATTGATAATTTTCACATGCAGTGTTTCTTCTGGATGTGAGTAGAGTAAAAATGCAAATGTTTACAGTCATGAATAACTCAAAGGAAACGTTTGGTGAGAAGGCATTAGAAGAATTCTATAACAGATTCTCACAGATTTCTTATTTTTAATATATTTCCACAAATTAAAAATAACTAGCTGCTTATCATATGTCACCATAGAGAGTATATGACTGGGTGTGTTGTCTTTTGATGCTAAAATAAACCAAGATCCTTAGTTCTACAAATGGATCTGGCACGTTACAGTGTGTTTTTTGGCATGCATAAACCACAAGGTCTGTTCTTTCTGTAGAGGAACAAATTACCAGAGGGCATTGCTAGGGTTCTTTGGAAAGATCAGGGTCTACATTTGAGAGCACAAAGGTGAGGTTATGAGAAAACAAGAAATTAGTTTAAAAAAAAATAGGCATACATACTGTATTTAGGTCCTGAAAGTTATGGTGAAACCATTACATTAATGGTTTTTGAACATATCAAATTCACAAACTTGTCACCATTTGAGAAGGGTTTTGGTATTTCTGGTTAGCAGGAGTAAACTAGGAAACTTGAGTTGCATGTGCTTTTAATTTCTATCATAATACTGAACATAAAAGAAAAAAACTTTCCTGAATTGTTTCCATTTTGGATTATGGGTTGTGAGATTTTATTTATTTTATATAATTTGCAGCATAATGGAGTTTGATTGTGGTTTGCAATATATTCAGTCAACTCAAAATGTTATATGGATGAAATAGTTTTTTATGCCACAGCAACCAGTATTAATTAATGTATCACTAAATGCAATGATTGTCAACATCAATATAATCCAGTGATCCGTGTTTCTGCAGCACGAAAATGTTGTCCCTTTAATCAATTATTTCACCCTGGCTAGCTGATCTTCTCTTCCCACTTTTTTCTAATGAAAATGCTCTACATTACAGTTAGGTTTTATATCTAGTATGATCATCCAGTACATTAATGTGCCTCCACTGGGGATGCTTAAAGAATTGTAAGATGTCTTACTTACAATTCTGTAAATGAAATATCATCAACAAAACAAATGCTGACCTTCCATGGCTGTGTTTCTCCCACTGTTTGATTAATTGCCACGTCTAATCATCTGCTCCCGGTCTTTAAGCGTGTTACTGGTTCATCATGCCATTTAAATGGCACACATGTAATCACTACAGTCAAGCCATCACAGACCTAACAGGTCTGCCTGTCTGCTTGCAAGGGCGAGACCATTATTGACATGTTAAGTTATCATCATAGCTTTAGGTCAGATGTAGCAATAGAACCCCAGCGAATAAATGCCAGCTTTTATGGGGTAAATAAAGTGTTTGTTTAGGACAGAATTATGGCAATTTTTCTGTGTGCTTCAATTACCATTAATGACTGTAACTACTGGCTGAGCGCTGTTTTCCATTCAGACCCATAATGCATTTCACTGGGTCAAATAAATGATGGTTTCCTCTTCCATTTTGATAATGCTGGATGTGGGATTGCTGATGTACAGTAAGCATCCTTGTGCAATATGTCTAACCCTAAACCTGCCATACTTGATTGGCTGTCTGACTAGTCTGAGTGGAAATCTGATTAGAAATCTACTTGTCATACCTGGACCAAATCTGCTTGTTTTTGGCTAAATGTGTTCCAGGTTTCAAAATCTACTGTAATTCCCTTCAGGCAAAACAATGACCACACACCTGGAGAACCCTATTTAGACTTACTGAGTGAGGGAAGGATTGCAGAATGAGAGAAGAAAGGCTCTAATGGGTTGGACAGAGAACGTCAAGTCCAAGCGTCCTCAAAACGAGGGCTCTTATTTAGGTTGCAGAGAGTGCAGTGACGCTCAGAGGATTAGCTGTGGCACTGCCACCGAGCTCAAGTGCCTCAAGCCTTTCCCGCTCTCATTTCCTTCCTTCTCTCTCCCTCTCTCACTCACTCTGTGTCTTTGTCTCTCCATCCGCACTCCTGGAAAGTGAATTAAGCCCTTAACAGCAGTGAGACGGAATGGAGGGGGAATATGGGAACATAGATTTACTCGGCCTACCTGTGTGTGTGTATACAGTATGCGTGCTTCTTTGTGTATGTACAGTAAGCGGCTCTTGTTGTACAGCCAATATGAGAACACACAGTCATCTGTGTTCCTGCAAGCAGTGTTAAAAAAGCAGGGTAGATTAGCAGCTGCGCTGAACTAGTGTTATGGCTGGTTTATAGACTGTGCCCATCCAATCAAAGCTCTAATTAAGCAAGTGCACTGTGGGAATTGTGAGTTTCGTAGACCCTCATAGCCATCCAGATTACATTCTTGTTCAACAGAGCCAAAAGTCTTTGCACTTACTGAAGGACGCAGTTGTGTGTTTCCATAAAATGGATGTTTTATATGAGCATTAACAGCTCTTCACCACTGTACCTCAAGGCTTAAAGGAGAGGCCCAGGAGGTTGTATATTTTCTATTTCATTTACCATTTGAAAAACAGTGCAGAGGAAATGACAAATGTGTGAAGTCAATTGAGGAGCCTGTGGGGCAGTAATGTAAATAACAGAAATTAATCATCCCCTCCTATAAGAGGGAAAGGCATGGCTCACAGTCACAACAGAAGGTCAAATGCATCTTGGCTATTCCCTCACATCTCACAAACATGAACCAACAGATTTGACACACCATTGTGTGTGTGTGGTGAATACGTGTTGTATTTGATGGTAGTACGTCTGTGTACGTTTGTGTACCTGTGTCGCCGCATGGACGCGTTTCTCTGTTTGTTTGAGCGAGTTTAGTTTGTGGATGCACTTCTTTCTGCCAGGCTAAACCGTCAAGTTTGAGCTGACAGCAAAGAGCTGAGCAGAACCAATTTAATCTTTTGGTTTTTTTTACAGCTCAGGATGACATGCAGAAGAATAAAGCAGTGAAGCTTGTCCTAACTCTCCTGGAGAAAGCCATCGCTACGGACAGCAGAACGCTGAGGAATTCTCCATAATTGCAGTGTGTTGATTTGAGCTTCAATAGGTACCAAGGGGAGGACATTGCATTATTACCATAGTTTGGTAGAGATAGCGACAACCCTCTTGTTAACCATTCTAACAGCTTCAAAGGAAACTCATTTGCAGCTCGGTGAAAAACTACCCGACAGATCGATTTACCATGTCTAGCCCACAATTAATGGACGTTTCAGTCTTAAGGGATAGAGAACTCTCTGGGAGGTTTAAACACAAGAGAAAAGGAGCACAAATGTTGCTCTCCCACATTTCATAAATGTCACAATTAAAAGCAACCAAAGGCTTGGTGTACGTTGCAATGCCTCTCGGAGGAGGGAGGGGCAGCATGACATTTGGAGAATCTTGTCGACTTTCTCATCATGAAGGAAGTGAAACAATTGTGTACCCTGCAGAGCCTGTGCACTGCTGCGCCATTTAAGGGAACAAGATGCGATTGCACTGGAAATAACGCCATAGAATCAAAAGATGTATTCTTAGCAGCAAGCGCCAGTGAAGTAGGCCTACCAGTGACGGTGATCTATACATAGAGCTGTTCTGCTGGAGTGTTGCTGGTGAAGAGGACAGACCAGCTGTCGATGTGGAGACAGAAGAGAAAATAAGCTTTGTGCTTTCCTGACTGTAGGGATAGGGAAGATGGACTGAAATCTCACTCACACAGTGTCTGGCAAAGCTGTACCACATGGGTTTATCAGGATTTGACTGCAGGAATTCCACAATGATTCCAAAGGTACGGGTAGACCAGCAGTGTCACTCCCTTACAAATGTTCCTACACATTACCATTTACATTTTCCATACTTTGCACTGTATTTTGCAAATCAATTATCACCAAACAATTTACACACAAGATATTGCACATTTATTTTTTTATTGTAAATTAATTTGTTCGCCGATGTCCAGATTTTGTAAAGTTCTAAGTAGGGGTGTAACGGTTTTCCAAATTCCCGGTTCATTCTGGTCAATTCACCTATATTTTGATCCACGGTTGGTTTCATACCTCGGTTTCTTGGGACATTTTTATCATGGCCTTTATTTATATGGCTTCATGTGACTTTCTGCCAGTAGATGTCAAACTAAGCATCAATCGTCTGTGTGCCACACACACTAACATGGCACCAGCCAGGCTATGTAAACAAAGTAGAGAAGTTCAGATTACATACACTTAAGTTTTGTTTGGTTAATGATCAGATGAAACTTTATGTTGGTGTTCTAGGGGCCCTCTCCCATAAGATTTTGAGCATCAAATACTTAATTTCCTGAAATCTGGTGAATCTTTGAATTTGAATTTTGAATTTTGTGCTTTTTTACATCAATGTATGTAATGTTTTTACAGTCTAATGTGTCTTTAGTAGGCCTACATTATATAAAGATATTATACGATTTCAAATATCATCTTTTTTTATTTATTATCCCTGCTTAGTCATCATTCATGATGTTTGGGTAGTAACCTTTTTAAATGTGCCATGTGGCACCTATTCGTGTAAATGATAAATGTATTACTTTTAATTAACTTATTAAACCTTGGACTTTAATATCTTATACTGTAGCTATCACACCATTATACACATTTTGGCCGTGCTAGCTGTCTGCTCCAAACACCATGATAAACCTGTTTGGTAAAAAATATTTTTACAAATTTAGAATTTTATATTTGATGAAATATGGCCAATTGTCTAGAAACCCAAATATTTATCCATAATCATCCTGACCTGGAAATTACTCAAAACAAATTCCATACTGATTTGGAACCCTGCCTTGATTGTGTTCACCTGTTATTTAGCTCGTCTCCACTCACACCAGGTGATCCCCCTACTGTATACTCAGTGTTATAATAGACAGTCTGTGCCAGTTCAACTTGTCTGTTTGCGGTCAGCGGTGCAGTGGTATTCCCGGTGGCCTGCCTGATCTGCACTGTGTGTTGGTACCATCACCCTGAGACAGTCCAGTGTTGGATTACCTGCCTGCCCCTGTTAAGATCCTGCATGTCCCTGTTATGTCCCTGCTTGCCCATTATCATTGTTAACCTCTCCATTGGAATTACATTCTGAACTACTATAAACTTCATGTCTGCACTGGTCTCTCACCTGTAACCAACCGATCAGTGTTCCTGGTTTAAGAGGTACCGTAGCCTATAGTCAGCTATTGCAAACGAATTGTAAGCTTCAGCTAATACACGTTTAGTCAAAGTATCTCCTCACATTTTGTTATCTTACCGTTCTCTGTGCATGCTGAAAACATTATCTGGTACTTGTACACAGTCCTGGCTCCAAATAGGAACATAATCAAAGTGACAAGCTAGTGGAACTAGCTAGCAAAATGTGGAGATATTAGGTGAATTTGACAAAATGTGTATTAGTTTACAAATAGCTTGCAATAGCTGACTTTACCTCTCATGGACTCGACAACCCCCTCAGCTCACATACTGTTACAGTGTCACAACCAGATTACCGGTAGTCAGAAGCAGCTTGGAACCCAGGTCACCCATAACTGAACGTGTAAACAATTAGGAGACAGCCCAATTGTGTTTTTATAATGTCATGGGTAGCAATTAAAGCACAGGTGACCCTGACGATTTGGATTGTGTAAACAGAACAACACCCTTACAACAACACCATGTTTGGATTAATAAATGACATTGTGGGATTTGTTTTAGAGGATTGAAATGACAGCAGTTAATGAGGCACAGCTGGGATTCCATTTGATCAGACAAACGTGTGTGTAGCCTACTGGGTTTTGTATGTAGTATGCAAATGTGTGAACAATAATAAAAACAACACATACAGTATAGACATATGAGGAATGCACACTTTATCAATATGTGTAGAGTACAAAGAGGGATGCAACATTCCCCATCTTGAGATCAGGAAAAAAGCTGCAAGCTCACCTACATAATGCATACAATATTGCACAGGGTTCAATTTATCATTCTAATAAACCAAAACAGTGAATGTTGTAACATAATTGTAAGCTCTGCCTAACCACTCCTTATCAATCAGACATGTGTCAACATAAATTAAAATATTACTACACTGCTCCATCATAATGGTAACCATAGGCCTTGGGCAGAGCATACTGTTTTATGAAATTAAATGGGTGAACTGGCCTGGTACGAATGTTTTCGTTGAACCTCCCAAATCTTGTCATCATGGTTCATTATCTTCGGTGTCCAGAGAGTAATGTAAACTCTAACAGACAAGATAAACAAACTCAGCAAAACAGGCTTTCATCTTATAGTTTATATAGGCTGCTTGAAATGTACTAAAATAATACAAAAACACTGCTATATACAATTCCTCAATGTCCCTGGGGTCTGGTATTATGTAACTTGTGTGTACACTGTCTATGAGTGCAGAAGTTACGCAACTAACAACAGAGCCATCATCATGTACTGAACCTAACTTCTCATCCAGACATTTACTGTTGCTCTAGTGGACATCAGAGACGTTCACTCACTATAACCAGTGTCCCCTTGACCTCAGGAGATAGTAGCAGCAATGTTTTTTGTCCTGCCCTGCAATGTGCTTAATTATGAGGCTGTAAGCCTGTAAAACTGAACTCCCAATTCTTACTTTCATTAGCACTAGAGAACTTTGCTGGGAGAAAAACAGTATTACAGTTGAGCCACAACAGATATCACGAGACTGGATGGGAAAGTGAATGTGGCTTCTCTCATACACACAGTTGCTGCTGGGCTCCTGCAGTAATTTTGTATCCCCATTTGGGACCAACACAGGGCTAGCACTAGTTATAATGTGGAAAGGATTGCAGCTATGTTCCAGAACTCTGGGTGTTCATGACTCATGTTATCTTGGCCCTGATAATGTGCAGTGGCCTCTTGGTTACGTGTGGCTATCCAGCATGGTCAAATTGTATCCATTGCCACATAATGAGTTAGATAAAGGTGTATCATAAATACTATGCAAAAAAGGCTTAAAGGGGGACTGTAGTCGTTGTATTGCCATTGCCATAGTTTTCTTCTTAGCAATATGTAAAAAAAAACAAAAAAAAAAAAAACGTTTTAAATCATTGTTTCTAACTAGCATATAGCTCTCACTGTCAGTTTCAGTCGATATAATTGGGCGTGTCATGTTGATTTCATGCGGAAACGCTATGATTGGCGGTGAGTGCAGTCTTTGAAACCTTCCCCAGCATAGCTACAGCGTCTGCTTGTTGATACATTAGTACAATAATCCCCTAAATGTTGATTTTGACTGCAGGGGGTCATTAATGTAACAAGTCTCTCTAGATAACTGCTAATAATGGATTCATTCAAGTAATACAGGGACCAAATGATCAGAAGATTAAAAATAAGTGGCAAGAGAAAATGTTGCTGTCTGCACAGAAATGAAGGTCACACAGAAACATAAATTATAATTCAAAAATTTTGAGAATAATTGTTTAATAAAAACTACAACAAAATAAAAATCGGTATAAAACAGTTCAATGGATGACATTCCATTTTGTTGTGTTCTCGAGTTCACTTGAACAAATCAAGGAGCTCGATATCTACTATGTGATATATTTGATGAACCAGCGATTGGACAAAAATAGAATGTAGCCTATTTTATATAACTTTGACGTGATGACTCTACCGGTTGGTAGACATGGGACATGTAATCATGTGCAGCTAATCTAGCAAATCATTGTTGCATTAAAGTCAGTAAAGCTTTGTCAGATGATAAGTGAGGAGACTGAGGAGAGCAGCAGTAATGCTAAACCCAAAAAAGTTCCTTTTTCAATATCAGTATAAGTGACCATTGAATCCATGCTAATATATCATGCATTTTGTACTTAAATTTATAGATTAACGTGTAAATTGTATTCTGCCAGGAACAGAATGTATTCCAACCTTTTATATAGACTTACTGATTTGGTACAATTATATAATTGCGACCAGATGCTATATTGTACAGTATATGAAAAATACCCTATTTCGGTACCTGCTACACATGCACGTTGAATATCCTGTTTGCCGCGCACACCTGGTACTCTAAACAGTTGTCCAAGGTTGGCAGGTCTGTATTCATTAAAAGACCAAAAGCAATAATATTTTTGATCTTATGTGCTATATGGGAGGGTCACCCACTTTTCTGCCTGATAATGGGTATCCGCTTGGGTGCAGCTCACAATGAAGGCCTAAGGGATGTGGGCTCTCAACCCTGGCATTGTTCCTGTCGCTATATCTCTCTTTCCTGATTCTCTCTTCTCTGCAACCATGTGCTTTCTACAGTAAGCCAAGCTCTTCCACTAAACTGGCTATTACTTCTAGCCTCCTTCCAAGATAACGTCCTGCTATAATTAATTGCACTCTTGTTTGTTTACTAAATTGTACTCTGGGTAAATCGAGGCAAGCCCTGGCAAATCCAAAAACCCACCACACACACATCCATTCCTCTAACTGTAGCCCAATCAGTGTCCAGACGAATAATGGTAGCCATTTGTGTAAACAAGGGTGACTGCGAAATATGCATTGTTGTTTTGGTTGTAGAAACAGCCTATAGATGTTCAGCTTGCCATTCACCTGCAGTAGGTGGCACTAAAACAAGTAACCAGAGCTAACAATTATGTTGACGACACCCCTTATTTTGTCTGGGTCACAGAGCACCTGTCTTATTCATTCTGCCACCATATAGCTCCACTAATGTGATGCTGGAAGGTCTCTCAACATACTACCCACAGAGGGACTCATGGAGTCTGAAGCACTCCCAATGGATGACCACACGCCTTATTCAAATCACCACAACATTGATTCATGTTCATATGGTTTTCATATAGCTCCAATGTGGACTGAACCTATGTATTATACATGTTATGTTGTGGTTTTCCAGTTTATAGGTTCAAGATGATGCACACAACAGTTTATGAATAATCTCTAAGAACACGTCGAGAAGATGGAGTGCCTGCAACGCATGCATTTTGCAAGCAAACCCGTCAAAACGTGTATGCATGTTTTGGAGTTTAAATGTACGTGGCAAGTTCACACATTTGTCTTATTAAAAATGAATGAGTATTAAAAATGAACCTCTCAGCATCAATTTGCAACTGCATATTTATGGGAATCTTTCATGTTACACATCCATGGTATAATCAAACTTTGATAGATCTATATGTCTCTACCAGTTAGTCAATAAAAAAATATGTATGTATATGTATGAAAGGAGGAGCCGGTTGTCAATTCAGTGTCCTGCCGACAGAGTGTATGAAATAGAGAAAAATATGAAAACTCAATAGTAGGCATACCAGTCAGCACTTAGTGTGACTATTTATAGGAACCATGGTGTGATTTGGCCAATAACATGAGAGGAATGACCCCATACATTATTCAGTCAAATCAGGATTTTGTTTATTCCATAAATCACCTGTAGCACCCTACTGGATACCATATTTTGATTAGGATAAGTCCCACAATAGTTTCTATCCTGGCCTATGCTGTGATAAATTAGGGAATTTATGAATGTTCAGTTATGCTTACGGAGGGAGGGAGATGGTCTTTGTGGGGCCTTAAGCTGGATGCATTTATTCTTTGGCAAGTTATTTCCAGTCTGTGATATATACATTTTACCTGCACTGAATCTCTATAGCCTGTTTTCTTAGAAAAAGTTATTCTGTTCAATCAAAAATGTTCTCCTGTTTGTTACAAATTCTGCTGCAATAACTCATAAATACTGTACAACAATGTCCAATGAAACAGATAGGTCTACTTATTTTAATGCCAAGCTGATTTAGAATAGTTTCTCTAAATCGAGAACACAAAAGAGATTTCAATTTAAAATCAAGACTAGGTTTAGCACAGACGGAGTGCATGCTTCAGTGACCTGAAAAATTACTGAATACAGCCCTTTCCAATTTAGTCATCACTGGGCCAGGCTGTTTGCAGCCCTTTGATACAATTACAACCAAGGGGAGCCGAGTAACCTTGTTTATAGACCATTGAGCTTCCACCGTTCCAATTTAGAGCAGGTAATTACAAAGATCATCATCATCTTGTGCGTTCTGACCGACCGCCTGGCCTCACTGGCACGTTTGGCCATTTGGACAGAGACAGAAACAAGCACGCCATTAGTATGCCAAGACAGCTCTTGGGCGGCCTTATGTGCGTTTCCCGGGCGTCGGTGACCCAGCACCTGCCTGCTCACCCAGAACACATCAGTCACTAACAACACACATCTGTCGCGCTGGTCCGACCCAGGGGCGCAGTAGGGAGGGGGGACGGGGGGGATACGTCCCCCTCACTTTCATAAAAAACAAAATCGT
>JAODUK010019848.1:0-25914 GCA_027564635.1 Typhlichthys eigenmanni
AACTGTAAAGCACGTTGAGTTGCACATTGTGTATGAAAGGTGCTATACAAATAAAGTTTATTATTATTATTATTATGATATATATACTCACATATATACATATATATATATATTGATATTTTCTAGAAAGGGAGCTAAATGTTCAGGTGAGAAGAGAAGAAATAACAGGAAACCCGACGAAAATGTGAAATTTTTTATTTTTAGTGACATTAATTGTAGTTGTACATGATTAAATCCATAGGAGAGAGGTTGTAAATATTTCTGCTATAATGAGTTTACTCAATTTAATCCAGATATGATTTGGATTAATGGTACCTTGTAATACTAGCTGGCTACCTGTATCTGTTTGACAGAAACGGAAATTGAGCATGTTACTCAGTATTTGCTCTCTCATTGGCTACTCTGATAATAGGTGCACTTCAAATGCTCACTCCATGTCAACTTGTGAGAGTGGAGTTAGTAGTAGGGCTGCACGATTAACCGCATCGCAATCGAAACCGCGATTTGGCATTGTGTGATTATGTAACCGCAAAAGCCTGCTATTATTTATAAATAATCTTCATGCACTGCGTGCATGACAACCTGCGTGTATTTGCTGCATGCAAGCCCAACACCCATAATAAAGATGACTGTCAGATATTGAGATACAGGTATCCTGTCAATTTAAGCCCCCCTGCCTTGCGTTATAAAAACTACACCAACTGGGGGAAAGTAAAGCTCTTTATTTACTTTGCATTGCGTGAATTCAGCTCGTATATCAATATATATACATCTATAGACATATATATATATCTATATATATATATATAGTCTTCCATAGAACCTCCTCAGGAATCCATGCTATCATCTCATAAGTCACAGTTTCACAGTGTGGGGAAGGACCTTGATTAAAACGTAGAACACACAAAACAAAAACAACAACCAGCAAGTATAACACTTGGACACAGGACAGCCAAAATGTTGTTTGCACCAATAAAAAGCTACCACCTAATGTTGCATGTCTTTGGCGTCTGACGGGAATAAAATCAAGAACTTGTATTAAAAACAAAGCAATAACATCACGTTCATCAAGAAGACTGGCTATGCTTAATTCTGACACAGGCTGGGAATCAGTGTGTGTTGCAACACACTCTACACACGATGGGGGTCTGTGTGTGTGTGTGTGTGTGTGTGTGTACATGCTCAGAGTGAGGCGTAATGGCAACCCGTCAGAAACGTGCCTATACCTCATTACTCTCCCAGCCTCTTTATCCTGCTGTCATGGCTGTGGGACCCATCCTCAGACATGCCCTGTGCGCTTGACACAGCCGGCCAGCCATGTTTTATGTCCCTATTTGTGTTATTACCGTGTGTGTCCTCATTAATCAGGGTGAAGGCATTCAGCTGTGCAGCTGGACGGCAGAGGAGGCTAAGACTGAGGCAGGCAGGCAGGGAGGGAGGGCCAGTCTGACGTCATTCGGACCATATCTGCTATTCACCAGCGCTAGCAAGAGTCCTATGTGATTAGCCTACTTTATACCAATACTCTGGGTAAGCCTGGGTTGGAGGCACCTGAGGAGAAGGAAGAGGACGAGAAGTGGCGAACGTCGAGGGAAGCCACCGTGATGGATGGGACAGGCCGAGATTTCTCAGCTGATGGCTGTGCAAACAGGCCGAGGATGTGCGCCGTGTTGGGGCACAACCTCACTCTGAATACGTAAGGTAAGCCATCCATCACATCTGACACCTAGCCACCGCCTAGGTGGTGTGTGACGACCGCACCCCGGCCGATACAAGGATCTTCCTTGTAAACGAGGATCTCTCATTTTACGCCACTGATTCAAGAGAAAACCCTGTTAGTCAAGAAGGCCGAAGCCACCTGCATCTTCACTGGCCGCCTATTTCCTGGTGAGGCGATGACGTGTGTGTGTGCATGTTTTGTACGTATCTTGTGTATTCAGGTGTTTCTGTGTTGAACACTCACCACACCAGTGGACAAAGGGGTGAGTTTCAGCAGCTTCTTGTATTGCTCAAAGCAGAAAAACTGCAAAGGAGACATGGGGAAAAATGAGCCTTTAAAAGCTAGCATGCACGGACGAGGATGTGCACAGTGAACACAAATACATAAAACAAACAGCGTAGTGTTTGATTAGGCACACACAAAGACATCAGACTACAAAAGCAAGCGAGTCTATGTAATGAGGTAAATGGAAGCTGGGTTTGCGTCTCCTTAACGGAAACAAGAGCGCCAAAATGTATGTTGAGCTAAAGCAGGAAAGTCACGTGCCTGCGCTATGCAAGGAGAACCCAAATTATTTGTTTATCTGCGCTCAAGGCAAAATGCTCTCAGAGGCATTTCAGTCAGAGCTTTCATTTACTTTAACTCTTCGCTCCAGACGATCGATCACACCGTCGGCCAGCTTTGTTCGCTGCGTGAGCGATTAGCTTGTCCTCTCAGTGTGAGAGCTTATGTTTAAAGTTCACACATCCGTGTCTCCAGCATCTCATTACAGAGCAGGGTTATGCTGGGCAGCCTCCCCTCCCCACGCCAAGCACTTATATGTGTGTGTGTGTGTGTGGGGGGGGTTGTCGTCCCAACATTGCTACATACTGTAGCCCCCCAGCAAAACAAAGGCTATATCCAAAAGTTGTGGTTTAATGTAAATAGGTGGTCAAGCAAATAGCAAAGAGCAAATATGTAAAAGCAGGAAAGGAAAACACGTAAAAGAGAGCGTCACGTGTTTAATCGTCATGTGTGTTGCCTGTTAGCAGTGTGAGAGAGGGAAGAGAAAGGAGAAAGCCAAAGTGTGGCGATTGCACCACAGAACAAGCAGCTCCCCTGCTCGCCCGGGCTAGTGTGCTTCGCCCACCTTACCTTGACTGCTCTCTTCGGGGTCTCGGCCAGGATGGGAGGAATGATTCCCTTGTAGAAGCCATAGATGCTGCACGAAGATAAACATGTTGGTTACACTCCGAGTCATCTGGTCACTGCCTTCAGCACACAAGGAACATATCTGATATTTTGGCCAACATTTAGAAAATGATATCATTCATATTTATATATTTATTGATATACATATAATTTAAATGTATTTGACATTTCTGGCATTTAGCGAATACCCATATTTACAGTGAGCAGCTAATGTGTTTTCATTGCTAGGGATTAAATCTGCAAACTTCAGTTACAGTATATGACACTCAACAAGGCATGGCAAATGCTTACTACTGTATATCATCAAAAGAGCTACAAATCCTGGTTTAATTTATTAAAGAAAAAAATAAATCAAAACACAATTATCAACAATAAAATTCTCTGAAATTTCAGAACAATGCTAATAACTATAATAATAATAATATGCAGATCCTCCCCCCATGTATATAGTGAATAGTGAATGGTTAAAATAATATTTATTTGATCTTAAACAGAGAAACAGATTGGTGAGATGCATTGCATCAGAGCAATTTGATGCATTAGCAATTGGCAACTTATTGCTAATATAGAATGTGAAATAGGATTAAGTGGCACTCATCATCAACCAGGGTATTGACTAATTTAATTTAATGTTCACATGACATTAACGTCTTATAATGATATAATACTGTGATAATATGAACCCCACAACAGACAATATATTCCCTCTGCCTTCATTCCTGAATGTTGTTTTAAGGGGTTCGTCTCAAAGCAAAACAGGCAGAACAGGAAAACAAATCTACCTTCTGTGTATAGAAACTGTTACAAGGAACTACATTACATTATGATGCCTTATTTTACTACAATATCTGTTAGGATGATATTTTTACGATGTGTTTTGTGATATGATTCAATGTTATAAATATTGAACCATGTTTGACCTTAGCACATAACAGGTTTATAATGGTTTCATGAGTTTTCTCTCTTTCCTATGAAATACAGTGCTTAGAGCTGAAAGAAAGAGTATACAAACAACGAAGAACATCTTCTTATAACCTGACAAGAAGATACAACGGTATAAGACAAAGAGCGAGGCAGAGGGGGGAGCAACGTGATAGGGACAGAGAGAGTGTACTAAGCAGGTAAAGAAGCTCTGTGTGTGTGTGTGTGTCCCATATTGATATTGAACACAACGAGCGGGGGTGTGACTGATGCCAGCATGTGAACTACGGCAGTGCCTCTATTGTGGCAACACGCTCCACAAGTCAACAGAGATGTTCTCGGCCGATTGGGTCCACATGTAAATATTTTCTGGAAAAACATATCTGCTGATTCTCTGTAGAAGAGCCGCCATTTAAGGCTCAACAGTATCCACAACGCCATGGCAGAGATTCAGAAAATGCACTGGCGTGGAACTAATTATCCCCAACATTTGTTATTAAGCGACAATAAGGCCAGTATTACACCTGATGTTACATGTTTATATGTGCTGAACTGGCATAGAGCGGCGTAGAGGATAGTGCTTTGGGACAACCCCGCTGGAAGCTAGAATTAATCCCTGGTATTGTTTGTGTACACAAAGTTATTTCAAGAACGGAAGTTCCTGCCCTCTCTTCATTTGATGCAAATGGTGGTCACAGATTTCCTGGGTGTGGTCAGCCTTGGGAGCCACCAGGTGACAAAGGAGACTTTAAAACTTGTTACAGACCAAATACGGACGCGAGGGCCAAGCGGTCATTTGAATCCTCATTTGCTTTTCAAAGTAAAATACACACCAAGTCCCTTTTTGGCTTTCCTAAACAAATTGCCCCCTGACACCAAACAAGCAACTATGGGGCCAGCTTTACGTGTGTGCTTGTATGAGGAGAGAGATTTGTCTTTCATTTTCATAAACCTCCCATCTTATAACAACTCCATCAATCTAGTAAACAGCTTAACGTGGCAAAAATAAGATGAAATAAAACGTCATTAGTCAAATGAGTTCTTCACTGTCAAGACACAAATTATGTTGTTTGAGCAAGCAGGAAGTGATTTACGGAAAAAAGTTAATATATGGATTATTTCTATTATTATTATTTTTTCCAAACACGTGACTCATGTCAGACTCAACATTATGTAAAAAAGAATGAGAAACAGGAGTGCTATGATCCATAAACAACCACCATGCTTCATCTGCAAATATTTGTGTTTTCCCCTGTGTCTGGTCTAACCTTGACACTGCCAATACAGCAGGTTCTCTGCTCAGGTTGCACAGAAACAAAAACACTACATACTGTATAGTCTGATATATTTATGTCCTTGAGATCAGCAGAATTTACATTGCCATACCATGCACAGCTGCAGGTTAACTCTTTAATTGATTTACATAAAATGTAAAAAGGTTTAAACCACTTCATCCCTAGCTTTTTTTGTTTTTGAACATTTTACTGCAGTTTTTTCCTTTTTAGTGTATGTGCAGCATGTCTATTTTGCTTTCTTTGTAGCACACTTTTTTTCATGTGTTTAGCGACGGATGCTAAAGTCCCCTTCGGAGGGTACGTTAGGGATGAACAGGTTTGGTAAAATAATATTTCAATATTATGTCAATTGTAATGCCAATTGTAATATTCAAAGTGACTTTATTGATAATTACAACAATAATTTATCAATAAACACGATGTCAAGTGTTGGTGTGCTATTAAAGTATACAGTAGTGTTATTTAACCTATATTACATGGATTTAATTTCTGTACTAGACAAAATGGAACATTTCCAGCTAATATACAGTACAGTGGATTGTTGTCACATTAAAATATCTAGATCCATTATATCTTAATGCAATACTGTCTAATGTAGAGGGCAATCACATCAGCTGCAAATCTCTACCGAGGCTGAAGCAAAATAAAGAATGTCTCAAAATACAAAAAAAAAAAAAAAAAAAAAATTATATATATATATATATATATATATATATTTGGTAGTCTACACACTGAAGCATTTAACACGTGTTTACTTTGTTCAAATACCCCCCTCCCCCTTCCCCTGACACCTCCTCACACAAACATGCACGAACACGTATACTTATACACAAGCAGAAGTTTAGCAAATAATTGTATATTTGTGGTTTCAGTTTTGTATGTTTGAACAAAAAAGTTAATAAAAACAAAACAAAAAAGAACAGGGGAAGTAATAGTGTTGGTAAACAGAACGAACAAACAAACAAACAAGGTAACTATGTTTTAGCAAAACAACCAATTCCTTAATACCATCTTTGTGTACCCATACAGTCTAACAGATTGATATGTCTATTTTAAAGTCTATTTTTAGTATTTCTCCAAGACACTACTTGGCTGGAGCTAAGGGTCTCAGGTTTCCTCTAATCTCCTAAAAGGGGAGCCGGGCCAAGCAGTAGCTTGCGTCATATTCACAATAGTTTATTTAAAAAAAAAGGTATTCTACAACCGGGCCTGAAACTATTTGCAGAAATTCTAACTAAGTGGTTTGGCCTAGAGCTAATCCCCTGCTCACTACTGGGAAGTTATTACAGCCTCGGAAAAAATTCACACTTTGTGCAAATTGCTTGTGAAAGTGGATCTTCCACTCCTTCATTGCCAAGGTTGTGCAGCAAATATCTGTCATGTTTGACATGTCATGTTTGGTACATGACAAATTGTTCAAGTGATATAACGTCACCCACACTTGTACTAGTGTCAGACAGACACACCCTGGAAAACACATGATGCAGACACACGAGCTACACATTTACGCTGTGTGTTTTTAGAGGGAGAAAAGCAGAGGATAGCAGAGCTTGGACTGCTGCCAGTGGAGGAGTTCCAACTGTCACCAGCTGGCCTCTGGCAGTGGGCTTGCTCACACCTCATAGCAGATCAATTTTATATCCACTATAAAGCTGTCGTCTCGCCGTAAACAGCGAGTGGCAAACACTCTCTCCTAGGTCTGCTCTGTCTCAAAGACCTGACGCAGGCCAGGCAACAGAGGAGGGGAATCAGAAGGACAACCCGTTTAACTGTTGCTATTTAGAAAATTACTTCCCTGTTACGAATTGCCACACACGCAAAAACACTTGAGGGAGTTGATGGTCACATGGCTCTTGATGAACACAGTTGTTCAATGGATCATATGTCAGATCTTCCAGGTAGAATACGTCTTTTATCACTCTGCACACCCATCTCTTGAATTTGAAAACTGCTTTTTACTGAAATGTAGTTATATGATGATAAGGTCCCCTATTGGAAAAGTCCTGTTTTGTGGTAAGTTGAGTAGTCTAAAAGAACCTAAAAGAGGTTTTGTTTGTCATTTCTACTGTTGATTATACCCTGTCGATTAATTTTCCACTCCCAGTCAGAGAGCCAATCAACATAGAGCATGTTATAAATGCAACACCAACAGAAATATAAAGTTTTCTCAAAGGAAGAAAATATCTGTCAAAAATGACAACTTTGAGTGGGGCCAGCATATAGTGCTGCATATAAAAAGCCTTCCTTAAGCGTTCAATAAAGCCTCAATATGCATTTTATGTAATAAAACATAAATAAGAATATGGCCTATCTAATACAGTATATGGTTAATACACGTGGAGTATCCAGGTGACACTAATGTCAATGTGACTTAAACCCCATCTGTAACATATCTCCATTAGACATAGTATAAGCACAGTTATGTATAGCCTACTTTAATGAAGGCCTAATGAAACATTTATAAAGCAACACTTAAAGTGGGCCCAAATCTTTCTTATACAATGTAATAAAAGTATGTTGCAGGCATACTTCTACAAAACGTATTTGGTTCATTATGGATTGATTACGTAATGTCACACCCTCCCGCTCCTTGACAAGTTGTTTCCCTCAAAACCCCCTAAAAATGTGTGTCTGGCCGAGAACCAAATCCTAGCTGCGTGGCCTTCCAGCGTAGTCCTGCATGGCCAGACCATTCTCCACACTGGGTTTTAACGAGGTGCCACAACAGGAGAAGTGTGTCTGAGGCTGCTGGAGGAGATGTGAAAACTAAGCAGCGGGCTTAGTGAAGTGATACAGAGGGAAAAAACTATCATGCTCGACTGCAGGAAACAGGATTTTTCTGAGAACCATTATTATATTATCTTATTAAACCTGAAAAAGGTTAATAACAGTATCCTTAGTGGTTGGCCTTCTTCTGAAAGGGCCAACAGTGGACAGCTGATATCCTACCCTTCACTGCGGAAGATGGTTCTGAAGCAATCTCCCAGGCTCTTGTAGCTGGTTGGGTCACTGGTTCCTCTCTGGATCTGGAATCTGAAATAATACAGTACTCAATGAGACATCATCATGGTGGTAACATGTGCTCTTGTATATGAAAGACTTGTATATGATGTCATGATTATTTATAATTATGATATAATATAGCTGTGTGCACAAACTAAATCTATTGTTATATTAATCAACAGCACCTTCACTACACCTTTTGAGCTCTGTCTGTCCAATGGCCAATTTGTTTATTGTTGCAGTTATGCAACCTACAGGTGTCCTTCAAATGAATTAGTGTAAAGAGTTTAGTGATAATCGCGTGTGAAATGCATGTTGGTTCAATTCCATTTAATTCCCTATTAAAATGAGCACAATATATTTGACTTTCCTCGTCTCTGCCTTCATCCCAACCTTTACCCTCTCTACTGGGGCGAGAGGCTCCAATCATGTTCGCCCCCCCCCCCAAGCACAGGGGAAAACTCAAACATTTACTTAACCCAACCAATCCAATTAGCCACCCAACTCCCTGGGACAAGGCTTTTTGCAGCAGGGTTTTCTGATGCTAAAACGCTAGTAAGGCCATTATAACAGCTCTTCAGTTACGTGTAAATTTTTAATAAGATGGAGCGTAGGTCTTTTTGTTGTATAGCAAACATGCTGGTACCTGCCTAATAAAGGCTCCTAAGCTGTGTGTAAATGTTTTACTTGAGAAACCTGTTGGGCACGAAGGGATAACTGAATGGGCCTGTTAGAAATATAATGCATTTAAGGTATGGAGGTCTTTAAGGGATAATGGAAGACATGCAATGCTTTGAAATTGGACCATCAGAAATTCTTCCATTAAAAACAAATATTTAAACAAAGATATACATCTATATTATATAAAATGTACAACTATTAATTTGCTATAGTCTAATTTATTAATTAGCAAATGAATAAGGAACAAGTCTTACCATCGGCGATTTTAGTATGCTGTAGTATTAGTATTATGTGCTAGATGGAAAAGCACATTGAGTATATACACTATTACAAAATAGAAGACGAAAGGAGTGGACATATGGCTTCTACTGCCAGGTCACAAGGTCAGCAGTAAGACGTCCAGTCGGTTGCCTGATGGGGCCATAAAGAGCCCACAGGTTTCAGTAGACTGGGGGTTTAGTGGGGTGAGGGGGCTTTCATATCGCTAACAGATTAACATCTTAGAGGGGTGTCCCTCAAATCCTATTTGGTGGATACCCAAATAGCTTGTAACCCCTGCCTCAAAACCATTTAAAACAGCATAATAAATAGAAGTCCAACACCATATTAAAGCAAGGGATTGGAGGTATGAGGGCTTGGGGTGATGGTGGGATCAGGGGCTTTGAGGGTGTGTAGACCCGCAAGATTTAAGACCACTGGGCCTTGTAAACAAATTCAAATCTGGCTTAATTGAAGGCATATGACTCCAGGGTCATGAATGGAAGGGGTCCTGTCTCCTGTCCTGCCCTCAATCTGGTTGGGTTGCCCCAACCAAAACTGGTCCTGAGAGAGTGGCGTTGGCAGGGCCAAGGCCCGGACCCTGCCCCCTGACTCTACTTATGACCCTGGGGTCACCTCATTTCCTCATGGCCCTCTACTAACCTGCCATAAAGGCAGAGACCAAACAGTCAGGCCCAGGGATATAGGAGATAATGGGAGAACTCGAGGAGCTTCTGATAGCAAGCATCAGGCTAGGAAGATGCTAACGTCCCCTCTCACAACAACCAACATTACAAAACACATACAGTACTGTGGGAATTACCACAAGGTGAATGTGCTCTTATATAGAGGGACATAATAGTCCCAAGTTAAGTTGATACAACCATGTGGGCCATTGAACTTGCCAGTTCAAATAGCCTTGGAACCAGCTGTCCAGACAGTAAACCCATCACAGAAAAGACCCAAGGAAACCCCCTTGGCTTCTATAAAGCATGCTGTTCTGATCCTCTCCTTCACCGTCTGGGCCCAGCCTGCAGAGATGTACTCTGAGGTGATGAGATCTGGGAGTTCATCGAAAGTCCCACTCCTAACCCCCAACCCTCCGGCCGGCTCCCTCCTGTCCCTGCTTTATGTGACCCTAGCTGGCCTTGGGCTGCCTAGGTGTGGGTGAAGGGGAGGGCAGGCTGCTGCTACTGCGAGCAAGACATGCACTCTGGGGTAAATAATTCTCAAGACCTGCTGCACCTGACCTCCACTCCCTATAAAAGTACCAATGCTAAGCGTCCACATTAAAAAGGGGGCAAAAAGTTAAATGAGGCTAGCTCCCCATTCGTTGGACTTTTTATAGACAGGAGTGTCCGTGGACCAAGTGGAGCCACAGAGCCGTGTCCGCTCCTAGACCTCTGTGGTAATGGGCTCTGGCTGGTACCCACAAGACGGCTGTCAGATTGGACAGGACAAGCTGCTTTAGGTGAGGCTCAATAATGATGGTGTTAAAAAGAGCGCCTATGGGAAAGGACGAGGGGGTTATTGGTTTGATCAAAAGACTCTTGATGGGTTTGCCTTTTGAAGGCTACACTTTAAAAAGGGGTCTTATATTTTTCCTTGTTAAATAAGGGGGCATTCCCTCTGTGACAGTCTGATGAAATATAGTTTGTTATTTTTCATCTAAAGATTAAGCATTAATAACCACTATTCAGCTGGATACTTTACACCCGAAACTGCAACTCTGCAAAAACACTGAATGTAACACATACAAAATGGATGTAGCATTTCTCATCTTGAAGGGTATCAGATATAAAAGTGAATTTACCTTTATTGTAAAACTATATTAAAAATATCCAATATATTCACAGAAAATGGTATGGCAATTTAAGAAGGGGGGGATGAAAGTTGAGTTTTAGATCTGAAGCTCATAAGACAATCCAGAAGGCAGCATTAAAAGGAAATCCATTTTTTACAGCCAGACAGTTAATTTTAATGAGCGGAATCATAGAGATGGTAAAAGACCATTGCATTGGTACATGAGGTTAAGAGCGGCCTCCGACCTAAATGATCCAACATGGCAAACATGGGCAGCCAATCAAAAGTCGACTTCACCAACTAATAATTTTAAAGCTGCATGAAACTTGCAGGCAAAGGGCTGCGTGCCTTTTGCAGAAGAATATAACCTAAAATTCCATGTGAATAACCAGACAGGAATGTCAATATAAAGCTTAATATTTCTATGACAATTCATAGCAACACATGTGGCATTTGATGTCAGTGGACAACCACACTACAATTACCAACTACATATTTCATCTTTGACAAACCGTTAGAAAGAAGAGGACGGTGGTTTGAGTGTGGCAGGAGGTGACCAATAAAGCAGAATGCTAGCAGAGAGCAAAGCAGAGCTAAAGATGGAAGACAGAAGATGGAAGATGGGGAGAAGGGAAGTGATAAACTGTTGGCGCTTGTGACACGGCAGGCTACCAAGGCTTGGTCTGGGTTAAGCCAGGTTGGGTTTCACCAGCACCACAGGCCTGATGGACTCTGGCTGTCCCAACTGTTATGTGGATAAGGCAAACCGCAGTTACATGGCTGTTAAGCACTATGACATCCCTCCACCAGTGAGGTATCTTCTCACACAGATAAACGTGACTGGTATGGTTCCCTACGGTGATGTTGGGACCAGTTTGCTGGACCAGATGTCTCCTCATATACTATGACCTTCACAGCCTGGGATCAGTCTGCGTTACGATCGCCAAGCAGGAAGAGCAGCATAAAACTGCAGAAGGGAAGAAGACTGAGCTGAGCTTGATAAGATTGCATATGCTAGCACAATTAGCCAAATGGTATCATGCAAACATATAGCTCTAGGCTGTAGCTGAACTTTGTACATAGACAGACAACTATGACAATAATCATACCTTCTGTTTGATCTGAAATAGGGCATAGTTTTGCAAGATAGTCTCTTGGCAATGTGAATGTTAACTTCAATAATACAATGTTCAAGTGATTTTCCACATAGGTCAAAGAGTGTTCATTCACTAAATTATTAACTTACTAATATACATAAAAATGGCTTTATTTAAGTACATTTCCACATTTGATATGGAGGTTGGTGTGCTGAAAAACATGTAGCAAAAAACGTAATGTAGAATATATATTTATATATTACAGTGAGATGGTGCCAGAAGCCAGATGATGGCAGTCCAGACTGGTTGTATCACAACAACTTGGGGATAGCCTGGCTCGGCCCTGCGACAGTAACAGACACTTTGATGTGAGGAAATGCCGCAGGATTTTTGAGATTCCCCTGACAGCAGGTAACCAGTGGCCTTTCCAAACAGTGTTCCAGGCAGAAGACAGCTGGCCTGCATGTCTGCCCAGGGAAACCTGAGAGTCCGTATTACACAACACTCTTTTGGCCTCCCAGAGGCCAGGCCACTAAATACAGGGCCCAGGGAAATGCAGATAAGGTACATAGCTTTTGGCTTGTTAAAAATCAATTTATAAAATCTGTTACATGATGCGTTGGCGGGAACCTGATACATTTCCGTTTGTAGTGTTTGGCAGGCAGATCAAAAGGAGTAAACAAATATGATTTATATTAGATATTATATATTAGATACTGTGGGTTTCACCCATATCTTATTGTTTATGTTGGCATAAGGAACTGTGTGGGCCTTTGAACTCTGTATGGGGAGGAGTACAGAGCAATACAAGCCACTCTACACTAAGGTAGGATCATTTCACACAACCATGTGTAACACCAATGCTAATCAAGGTTCATTCTTGAGAATAAAGTCCCAATCAACAGTCAGTTACAGTATTTAGTGCCTTACACCTGCATTTTGTAACATACTGTATGCAACAAGTGTGTGCTCGTGTGAAGTAAACAGAGAGAGAGAGAGAGAAAGAGAGAGAGAGAGAGAGAGAGAGAGAGAGAGAGAGAGTAGCATGGGAGCAGTAATGTAGCCACAGCACAGTGAGGGTCTTGTAGAATCAAAGCCTCCAATGCCAAAACTGCAGGGTAAGCATTCCATCACTGATAATTATAATGACAGGTCTACTGACATGCACAGTGCAGAAATACTAGCAGATAAAACAACTGCAGCATTAAATGGCCTGAAAATCAATTGTCTAAATTGATTGGCTAAAATGTATACAAAACAATGAATACCTCAATACCCAGCAATCATTTCCCCATACTTTTTTGACATGCATTATTAAAGGCAAGCTCTATCAATCTGGAGAACATTTGCTAACTTCAACCTCAAACCAAAACTAAAGCACCTCAGCCATCAATGCCATAAGGTGCTCCCTCAGAGGGTTCTGCCCCACACATTGGAAACGCATTGCAAAGCCTATGGCATTATTTTTGTGAGCGGTGTTCACAACTTTGTTTGCGCTCCTATACTGTATTTATGGAGCCAAGGCTGTGTAGAGGCACCTAGATTTAGGGTAAGATAGCGGAATGCGAGGAGATATTTGGTGAATTTGACACAAAGTGTAGTATCTTACAATCGCAGACTATACCTTTAAATTATAATCTGCACTTCTATTGCTGCAGTACACTCACAGTATCAATATACTGTGAGTTTAAGAAAGGTTTTTTATGTTTGGTGTGACTAAAATGTTACTAAAAAGCATGCCCCCTAAAACTAAAAGATTGATGTGCAGCCCTACTATTATATGATCATACATTCCCCATAAAGCATGTTATTGTTTTAAACCCACACTGTGAGTCTGACTCCGTACAGAGTCTGAGGAGCGGGCTGGCTTCAGGACTGTTGACCAGGCTGCTGTTTTACAAGGGAGGACCGGCTATCACTCCTGCCCCTGTGTGTGTGTGTGTGTCTGCCCTGCTGTGTCACAGTTGTGTCAGGGATTCCTACAGAAGTGCAGAAGGGGTTCACTGAACAGTTGGGTGCCGGGGGTGGGGGGGGGGGTTGGGGGTGGCTAAGCGACCTCAGTGATCACCAGTCCCCCGGCAGAACAGGACGTCATCTGTCAAGTGCCTCGTCACCGCTCACTTTCTAGCCCTCCTATGGAGGAGCACACTTTCATGCTTGCTGTGATCAAATGGAGGTGGTGTTGTCATGGCTACCCGCTCCAGGTTTTTCTAATCAGACTCAGAGCTGGAGACCGGCCGGCTGGCTGCTTTACAGCCGTCCTGACAGCCTTGTCATACAACACAATTGACTGAATTGCATAACGCAACACCAGCTCTCCCATACGCATGCACAACAGGGCCGCGAGACAAAACACGCCATATAACAAACAACAACCTCTGAAGGAGTGACGGCGAGCCGAGCAATGCATTCCAGATGATGTTGTTGTGACATGCCGTATGTTATTGCCACGATATCATTTGGCTTACGATATACAAGCGGTGCTATGTATCGGCTTGGCCGACATGGCCGTCGTGACCAGCCGATGATACTGGAAGGCAGAACGTGACAAAAACAAGCAATAGGGCGGAGCCAGTAGCTATGCAGGGAGTGTGGCTAACTACGGTAATGCAAATGAGGGAACAAGATGGAGCTGCAACGCACATGAAATATAAATAAACACCACACGGCGTGAAAAGACTGAGCTGCCCACAATGACAGGACAAAGTGCTCAGCCTGTTGGCAGCAGAGGATGATGGGAAGTTATTTAAGACGAGACGTGTGTGTGTGTGTGTGTGTGTTTGCACATGCGTGTATTATGGGTGGAGCTCCATGTAACAAGATCCCAACATGAAGGGAAATGCAGGCTCTTGTGGCTCTCTAATGAGACCGGGGGGGGGCTGATCAGAGTCAGATGGGCTGCCCCGAGCATACAGCCCCCCGCAGGACGTCCTGAGTGACACCCTTTGTTACCTCCAAGTGAGCTGAGACCAGCCCATGAACCATGTAACTAGGTGGTTTCCAGGTTAATGAAAAGCTGTAACTTTGGACTGACTCTCTCTCTCTCTCTCTCTCTCTCGTCACACAACCCTCCATGCTATGCCCAGCAAAGGGGTCAGGGGCAATTAACTGTTTACTTTGTGTGAAGTACGCTACACCTCAGATGTTCTGTACAATGAGTGCAACAGTAACATAACATTCACAACATGACATACCCAAGTCTATTGTGCTGTATTGTATCGTGCACACTTAATATACTGTATGTTATGTGTTAGTACAACTAACACAAAGGAGTGCAAAGGGAGATGCTAAATATCTGTAATAAAGACTATATTATTAGCCGGTGATGCTAAAAATAACTAATCACACTGGCCCATTATGCATTTCTTGCATCTGTAAGACAGTAGGGTGGCTTGGTTAATGGACAGAGCATTAGGAACCTCAAGTGCCTCTTCTTTATTATTTATATATTATTATTATTCTTTATTATTATTCTGGACACTGGTCAACTAATTGTGATTTGTTACAGTAGCTTATCTGGATCAAACCAATAAAATGGCAACCTAAAATTGAAACGAATCTCTTAGAATCACAAAATAAGGCACACTGTTAATTTATGTGAGTTTAGTCAGTGATGAAAGAGGTCATAAGTCATATTGATGAAAGGTGGCCTTCCACCGCGTCTCATAGATGTAAGATAGATGTGCTTGTTACAAGCAGCGAGAAACAGTGGCAAACACACTGGGGTGCATACTGCAAACAACTATGGTCCGGTTCCAAGGCCCAAAAAGAGAACTTCGTTTTACCACCTCGGCTGGCCGGCTGGCAATGCCACCGTTACGAGGCCTCAAGACTCGCTCATTGACGTTTCACCTTTTTTCCGTCTTGGTACCACAGTGGTGGAACGACCACCACTACCCATCTTCCGTAAGAGACTCAAGACACATCTCTTCAAAATCCACCTTGGAACCTTGACCAGCGACCTCGCCACCTCTTAGCACTCTCTCCTATCTAAGAGTGTCATCTCTGAATCCCCTTGGTAACTTCTTATGCTCTTAAGTCTTGCACTTACTTCTCATGCTCTTCTCTCACTATTTATAAAAAATAAAATAAAAATATATATATATATTGTATGCACTTTATTAGCTAGGCCATTACCTATTGCACTTTATTAGCTAGGCCAGTACCTATTGCATTTAATATGGTTGATTACGTGGTAATATGTATAATGACATTATGCTGTTTTTGTTCTATTTACAATATTATTTGCTTATAATTGCTGGTATATGACCAGTCCAACTACTGACAAATGTACTACATTTAAGTCGCTTTGGATAAAAGTGTCTGCCAAATGCCGTAAATGTAAATGTAAATGTCAACTAAGACACACCTAGAATCATCTGACTGGGCATACAGGACCCAGTTTGGGTCATACAACTGAAACCAGGTCTGCTTGGGTTCTAGCTGTTAAAGCTGTTTAACATGTCGTTGTACCTACATAATATGATTACAAATAAATAAGGATAAAAATAAATAAATACAATTATGGATCACGGTCTGTTTTTCTTATTTAATAAATCTTATCTTATCACAAGGAAACTCCAATGTTACAGTAGTAAAAGAAATAGGACAAAATATCAAACAGCCTAATGTACGTATACAGTACAAAATGGTCTCCAAGTCTAATCTTAACCTTTTTTCTTTTTATGGTGAGATTGGCCCTCATTTGTAACAGAAATAAACATTAACTCTCAGGTACATGTTTCGTCCGGTTTAGTCCGGTTTCCCCAGTGAAAAAAAAAAATCCCTTTGATATTGTGTTAGACCTTGGTGGAAAAAAGTAAATTTACTCCAGTCCCCATCCAATTTGGACCAGTGGACATTAAAGTAGAAGCCAGGTCCTAATAAGAGCCATGTCTAAGTGCAGAGAGAGAGAGAGAGAGAGCGAGAGGGAGAGAGAGAGAGAGAGGGAGAGAGAGAGAGACCTAGCCATGGCATGTTTGGCTGTCTGTCTCTCGTTGCTCCAGCTGGCCGGCTCCAAGGTTCCTGCTAATGGATTTCAGCTCCTTCTCAGTGTCCCAATTAGCTAGCTGAGGTGTATGCTTGGCCTATGAATTCATGAGTAAATGTTGAGTGGGTAAAAGTGTGTGTGTGTGTGTGTGTGTGTGTGTGTGCGTGTATACAGTATGTATGCATGTGTTGCTGCGCAGACGCCAGCAGTCACCCATGGCAGAAGGTCATATGAACTAACTAAATTCCTGGTGTTCCAAATTCTAATATTTAATGTAAAAAAAAAAACTTAAACAAACAATACATAATTTAAATAATAATAATAAAAACAAAAACATTCTGATGACCAAAGCAGATTTCCACACTTCTTACTCTCAGGACGGCCATCAACATTAACACTTGGAGACGCGAGCAGGAAACACAGAGATAAATGCGTCCGGTTTAAAAGGGTCTTTACCACTTTTTAAGGAAGATCATTACAAAGAAAACAGTGAATGCACTTTTAACCCTGACCCCATCTGAAAATGGATGGCCAGGGCTCAAGACTTACCTGTAATAAACTCCCATCCGTTTTAAATGTGTCGGTAAATCACAATGTGGGCCTTCACGGTATCAAATATCAACCAATACAATAACCAGAATGTAATCCTGTCTTGCTTTTGGTGGTGGCATCACCTTCAAAATCAAACTATTTCACGTTTTAAAAGGCATGCCAAGCCGTTTATTTACCACGAAAGTGCTGCCGTAAATGACAGAACAGCGGTACAATTTACTGACAAGAAGCAATGGGGGTTGGGTGAGGGGATGGGAGCAGAGCAATAGGTCTCGGCTGGCTCTGTGAAAGACTATAAAGCTTTAGTAGTGGCCTACGACCTGTTTATAGCTAGCTGAGAGACTGTGGTGTAAGGGAAGTGATCACCTCACAAGCCCTAGTGTGCCATCACTCCTGCATATCAGACAAGGGGTTGACAGCGGCGGGAACAGTAAAACATGTACGAAACACAGTCTAGGCCTCATGCGATTTATTCCTCATAATCTCTTGTCCTTCACGGACCATAGAACGCACACAATGGATACAATTAAATAATGAGCCTGGATTAAAGGTAATGAGGCCAATATTTGAACCATTTGCAAACATAAAGAAGTATTAGTCACCGTGTAGGGGAACAAATGGGACAATGATGCTGGTATTTCTCAATAGCGGAGGCTCAAGGATTGGGCACCCGCATTGGTGGAGAACGCATAGCTACCCAGGTTTGCTGAGCAAGGGGAAACAGAGCTGGTATTCTAGGAAGGCCACCACACAGACTCCAGTGTGATTACATGGACAGGCCTAAGGGCAGATATTATAGAATACCTCTCCCTAGAAGGTTTACGGGTTCACGTTGCTGAGAGATTATTTCATGTTACAATCTTCTGTCTCTGTGTGTGTGTGTGCGTGTGTGTTCCACGTACCTTGTTTTCACTACATCCAGAGGATGCATCAAGCAGATCTCCACCAAACCTAAAAGACAAAACAGCCATGTTGAATCTCATGACTCACTAATAAAAAAAAGAGAGACTATTTTCACATCTCTGGTTGGACGCTAAAATGTGAATTTTGAGATGTGATCATCTGTACTGTATTAAATGTGCATATTGGCATGGTTTCCTATATTGCATATCTTTCTATTACATTTATTACAAGGTGCATATGTGCACAATGTGAGTTCAAACTGTACAGATACTGTACATACAATAAGTCATGAGCCTGATTTACATCAAAATCTGATCGTGTCTGTTGAGCACTTTCCCAAGACACCACCACCTCTGCAGAACAACACAACCAATTGAATAGCTTCAGTAGCCAGCGTCTCTCTGCGAAACCTCCAGCAGACCATCATTGTGATTATCACTGGGAGTTTAATGACCATCCACCTACCTGATTGGGTAGAGGCCACTGAGCATGGCAGCGTAGGCTACACGCATGTTATCGGTACAAAGACTCCAAAACACATTGTAGCCACAGTACGAACCCAGCACATCATCAATATGCCAACAGCTGTCAAATGTATGGAGCTTAATGATCAGTGGATGACTAGTCTCGCATAGCCAGCCTTTACATACTGTACGTAAAGTCTGGGACACAGAGCTGGCTAACTGCGTCAGTACCCGCCTACTTAACAAGCCAGGTATTTTGATAGACATGTACCAACTACATCATTCAATGACCAAGTCAGGCGTTAAACTTGCAATGAGGAAAATGAAACAACAGGACTCTGGCTGTTTACAGGTCTTGTAAATATGTAAAATTAGTAGGCTACGGGTATTTATTAAAATAAATCTTTAATTATAAATTAGTATATAAAGCACTGCACTATCGTTGCACCGGAAATTACGGTAACAATGCTAAACATCAATGCATATCGACAGTATTACTTCCCGAAAGTCAGAGAGTCCCGTGTCAAGCTTACCGGGGTATATATCAGACGTTCAGCACAGATGTGACGTAGCGCTAATGAACGGAAGAGGCTGAGACTAGTGGATGACTAAAAGGGTGTATACATGCAAGCACGCACACACACGTACGCACGCGGACGCACGCACGCACGCACGCACACGCACACACACTCCTCTAACTGCATGCATGTGTAGAAAAGCCACCACTTTGGCACGGAGGCATTCTCACCAAATTAAGATATTTTTTGTGCTTATTCTCCGTGCTATGCGTCTAATGGCTTCCCTTGTCAATTTCACAGTGTGTATACAGCTGCCATGCAATACAGCATAATTCTAACTGGCTGAATTATATATTGTCTATTTAAAAAAAGATCAGTGTCTCCACTGGGTTTTTTCCATGGAAGTAATTACCATGTGAAATGCAACAGAGAAACTACTTTGTCTACAGTTACACCTTATGGTATAGTTTGCTTGCTATTTGAACTTGATCAAAACAAAAACAAGGGTGCTCTGCCCCACACATTAGAAACATATTGCTAAGGCTAATTGCTAAGGTTAATTGTTAATCTACAATTGTGACTGGACTTAGAACGGTCCAATTGGGTTGGCAGCAAGTGAATCATACATGAATGAAATGTACTGGCAGGTGATTCACAGCACATTCATCCAGGTGCTCCTATAAATATCTATTTTGCTACGAATATCCTCTGAAATATGAGCTTATCATATAAAGCAATCTGATTACATCATGATGCCAAACCTGCCTACTCACACAGCCTGTTTAAACAAAGGATACTGTGAGTGGACAGGACACGCTCCAACAGGTGACCAGAGAGAGAGAGAGAGAGAGAGAGAGAGAGAGAGAGAGAGAGAGAGAGAGAGAGAGAGAGAGAGAGAGCAAGCGAGCAGACTCTGGGAAAATGGAGAACCTCTGCAAACCACATTCCCTCCAAAATACACATTCAGACTATAAGTGGGAAGCCAAACACAGAGAGGAACAAATAAAACAAAGCTCAGATTCTTCCTGTCTCTACAGACTTCTCTCTGGCACAACATACCATAAGAGAAAGTGTATTACTAATGAATCATCACAGCCAGCTTCGTTTAGTTTCACATTAGTAAGTCTTATGGGATGGGTGTGTTCCTTTTCTCTCATAGTTTTAGATTATGGGGGGGAAAGAAGGTAAAATATGGTATTATTTGGGGAAATAATGCAGGGTGTCCCGGAAGGGACACAAAAAAACCCCAACATTGTCAGACTGGCTGTTGGAATATGGGATGAATATTAGACTATAATAAGCCTACTGTAGACCTATATCAATATATTTTAGATCGATTTGGCTTTTATGTATTAATTTATGTACATGTTAGATGTTCCAAGTATGTGCATGTTGTTCTATAGGACAGTGCTTAACAAATGTTTTTTAATCTATGGCACACAAAATGTGTGCCATAAAAAGTGGTTCACAGCTCACTAGAGGGGTCACAAGTTATCTTTTTGCATAGGCTAAAATGTATTATACTCACATGTATTATATTACATATTATATTATATATTATATGATATATTACAGTATATAAGTGATCTGTTGTGTTAGACGTAATAAACAACACATATTATAAAAAACCTATCTACGTAAAAAACCTATCTAATATGTGAAGCTGCATGCATGGGGACGGGTAGAGAACTGGATACAGGTGGAAGTGGAGGAGTAGGAAGGCCTGAGAGCCCATGTCCCTCCGCATTGGGAGGGGCATGGGCTACAGAGTTACAAAGCAAAACAAGGACGGTATTTGCAACGGCAGTTTTAACCACTTGGCATATTCCGCAAACAAACGGAGGAGCAACTTAAAAGATATTAAAACTGTAAATAATTTAGAAATCCCTCCGGCGGTCTCAACCGACAACCACCGGTCTAGGAAGACAACTTTTGAGAACCCATATCAATGAGCATAGGGCCCATTAACTGACAGACAAATAATGCCTGGAGTGTAAGACCGGTTTAGTGTTTGGTGTTTTAACGTTGAGTGTATTCAGTTGTGGGCCAGTGTTCAGTGTATATACTGTCCAACTGTACTGTCGATCCACAAATATGCGGTTAGTCTCTACTTGGTACTGATGCCCTGGTTCCAAGATGTCAGTTGCAACGGGATTACTAAAGATAAGCATGATTGCAAAACTAGGCTGTGTTCATTTGAGCATGTCCAATGCCCCTACAAAGCGGAACACCTTAAGAACAACCGATGGCAGATGAGTAGGCAGAGTGGGAGGGTTACCTAGGACAACAATACGGGTGAAACGTCCCTAACGACAAACCAACACTGACCTGCATACAGTGTGACTCCATACACTTCTAGTCCGATGTATTTGGAGATTGCAGTTCTTTCGATGTGCTTGCGATTTAAAGGTTTGTCAGGAACTGTCAGGGAAAAAATGTAAAAGACGGCATTTTTTAAATTTATTTTATTATTTCTTTGGGTTAAAGGTGCAGTCAGGCCCACCATGTGTAGCATTACCACCACAATCATATCAAGTCATATTAGAGACATGTTGTCATTCCCAACAGGTGCCTTGTACTTCACACTTGAAATCGATTATTGTTTTGTTACATTATTCAAGCAATAAAAAAAGTTGTGTAAAACACAGCCTGAGGTGTCACATTTTGAGTTTCATCTCGTTAGGTTTATGTGCACGCTTCCCGTAGAAGTGCTGTAGTACAGTAGACTGTGGGGCAGAGCTGTCCCTGCCCAAAGTTTTCCATTGTAAATGTGTGGCCAGATACGGAACTGCAGCAAGCTCTAAATTGGTGTAATCTGTCATTGTAACCGGAGGCTGGACCAGGGAGAGAGGGTATAACAGTTGTGGGCGGCGAGGGAAGGGGGGAAGGGGGGGGACGCAGGCGAACAGCGGCAGGATCAAGAGAGCAGAATATGGGATGGGATAATAATGGGCAGGGTTAAACCACGGCAAGTTTAGAAGATCACAGGGAGCAAGACAGGGAAGACTACTAACCAGGACACGTGACTATGACACAGGTAAGCACTGTAGGCAATGGGAGATATAAACACTGTACCGAATGGTAACAAGACCTTGCAGTGAACTGCGAGGCAACAGGGGTATAAATACAGGGAACCTAAGGACAAGTGCATGGAGTGATTAGGACTAATTAACTGGGTGCAGGTGTGTCAAGCTAACAGAGTGTAAGAGGACTAATGCTGACCTTACACTAGAAGACTGAAAAGATTCTAGAGAGACTTCTAAAAGACTAAAGTCTGACACCTTCTCACGCTGACCTTAAACTAGAAGACTTTGAAAAGATTCTAGAGACTTCTAAAAGACTAAAGTCTGACACCCACTCACATCTCAAGACAATTGTGTCATTAGACACAGGGATCCATACACTGTATCTCATAAACAATCATAAAGTCCAACAACAAAAACATACACTGTATGTTGAGCTGGTCTGGAACTTCAGAAACATCCCTTTGATAATGTCCGGTTATTGTGTGTACGCTGACATTTATCCTCTTGTGTTTTTGGCTTTAAAGAAAATAAACAAAAATAACAGGTTTAGGCTATTAGTTGGGGTATTATTCTAATACTAGGTTATATCTGTGACACCCTGTTTAAGTTTGTATTCATTCACTCATTCTGAGTAACGTCTCTTTTGAAAAAATGTGGCTTCACATTTTCATGTCTTACATTATAGGTAGGTATATTAGCCTTGTGTAAGTAACCAGACCCTATATTCTGTTTGTGCATAGGGTCTGGACACGCTCCATTGGGGATTGGTTAGAAACTTTGCATCCTAGTGGGTGTAGACATCTGGTTCATTTTGAAACTATTTAACTAATCGGCACTGTGTCATATTTGGAAACAAACGTTTGATGCACTGGACGCCGATTGGTCTGCCATCCAGCGTAGCTGTGCGAACACAAAAACAAACAGGATTTACAGACTAATCTGAGCAAACATTAAGCTGAGAGCAATAGCTGGGCAGAGCCAGACTAGATGTAAAGTAATGTTGTTTTTGACTATTATGTCAAGAAAAATAAGGAAGATAAAACATTTTTAAATGTATGTTAGACAATTTATTACAGCCTATTATGTAAAGGTTAGATTATGTAAAGGTTTTATTAACTTCCAGGGATAATTGACGCGGTTCCTCCTCCGTCAGCGTGGGTGGAGTAAGCAATGCTGATTCATTAATTGATTGATTGATTGATATATGAACTCGATCAAAACAAATAAACCTCTTCCTTCCCACTTACAGAGCTAGTGGCCCACAAGGTAATATTCTCTGAAATTAACAAAGAGTGTAATAGCTTACAATTGCTAACCCCGCCTTTATTGGCAGTGACACAATAGTCAGACTCTCTTATACACAAAGTGAATTTCTCATGTTCTCCGTGTTCAGCAGTACGGCACGGCTGTCTATTGCTGCACTGGGCCCCAGTGCATTCTGGTATTTTATCCAAGCTGTCAGCACATGCTAGCTACTGTTTAATCATAGAGCCAAGCAGCAGTGAAGCCACACACACACACACACACACACACGCACACACACACACACACACACACATGCACACGTGCAGTTCCCCCCGTGCCTCTGATGCGCGCCAAATGCAAACCAAAGGGAAGGCCTGTGGAGCAGCTATTGAAACACCGACGTTAGCCATGCCATTTTTCTCCTTCCCTCCATCTTCCCTGTAGGCAGCCTGCACCTTCCACAGCTGCAAGGAGGAACGTCATAATACAGTGACCTGACATCTGGTTGACGTTTATTGCTTTGTTCCGCCTCGGTGGGTGACATATTGGGAGATTCCATTATCTTAAGGCTCCTTTTGTTTCTGAACCACAGTGGCTTTGACAGGTCCTGTCATCCAGGCCTCCCGTGTCTGCGGAAGCACACACGGTTAATCACAGCTGCCAACGCTAACAAGAGCATCAGCATAGGCTGGAGCACAGCCACCCAAATGCAATGTAATGCATACAGTTCAGTGTTGGACTGTAGCTAGCCACAGACGGTCTGTGCCAAGTGGCCATGTCCAGCCTAATTGCGTTTCACACTGTCATTAAAATTAATGATTAGAGAGGGACTGAAGACAGTGTAGGGCGCAGGCACTGAGGTATTACACTGATTTACCTCGTGACAACACGCAGTGCAGATTCGAAGGCTGTGTTTTCTACCGTCTGGGTCTTGAGTCATTGCTCTGCATTTTAACAGGCATGGAAATTTGGCTTAAAGTTTAGGAGACAGAACGATAGGACCACATGGTGGCACGTCCAAGCCAGCGGAAACAATGTGGCAGAGCGACAGCTTTCCTTCAGCTTGGACGGGTTGAATCTGGGGTTAAAAGGACGCCGCCGAGGGTCTCTGGGGCAGGTCCAACATTGCTGCCATTCTACAGTACAATGACAACACATTGTCCCGATGGCATCGCTTGCAAATGAGATTAATATCAGGGCTGATTTTGGCACTGGAACGTATGCAGTATGCTCCCACGCAGAAGTGAGAAAGAAAAACAATACCAGGCCAGAGGAGGGCTTACTCAACGCGCAGGTGTCATCCATCATGAAGAGACATACTCAATGAGCAGCACACACAGGCAGAAGGTGACCACCACAGGACCTAGGCTGCAACTCAGCTGGTTAAAAGGCCACGGTCTCTAATGCCAGTATACTAACTCTACTAGTAAAGCATTCCACAGTGACACATCTGCCTTTTGAGACCACACTACGAGTTATTGACAGCACGAAGTGGAAACAACTGATGATGATCACATACAACCCAAGGCCTACGAAAGCAAAGCATGACCTGGGCCTTCCAGGATATATTTTGATAGATACTGTACATTTTCCAAAAATAACATGCACACAGTGTAAGAGAAAAGCATTGGCTAAAAACCAAATTGTAATGGAAAGTATTGTTTTTTTATTATTCTCAGACAGAGCAGACACCCAGAGACACACACACACACACACCCACACCCACACCCACATACACACACACAGGCGGTGATGACAGCGACCAGCGTTCACCTCAGAGAGGCCCTTGGCTGAACCGGCAGCTGATATCTCCTCTCTGCATGTCATCCATTAATACTTTTCAAAACACATCTATTCTGGAATGCTAAACAAGCCCTGGTTGTGGCTGACTCCCTCAATTTGTCATCAGCAGTAACAAAAGCGACGTGATATCAATCAGCACCCAGGCCAGGCCAGAGTATTTCAGGTTCGGTAACTCAGATATGCTATTTAAGGTCTCTATAAAGGTAGTCTGAAGTGTGTCAACGTGTAATGGATGAGCAAAGAGGATGCCAACAGGGGTACAATGGCCATGACATGTAGACTAGTACTGATGAAAGTGTGAACTTCAAATATTGATCAGAATGAGCTAAATATCTGTTATTATGCATCTGTATTATACATGGATAGTACACAATGCATAATAGCTTAATAAGGGCATTCCTATTGGTAAAAAAAAAATATATATATATAATAATAATATAGTAA
>JAODUK010019858.1:0-25902 GCA_027564635.1 Typhlichthys eigenmanni
ACAGCGCAAGGGCTACACTTTCCAGCAGGCCGGAATTGCGCTGGGAGTCATTTTGGCCTTAGGACAGTGCGTGGGCTGCACTTACCAGCAGTCCGCATTCGCGCTGGGGGTCATTTCGGCCTTAGGACAACACAAGGGTTAAACACTTCTCCAGTGGTAGTTTTAATAGGTTATGGCCAACATGTGTAGACTATTATTATTTTAACTCAGCTAAAGCTTAGCCTAGATCATCCCAAAACACAGATGTTTTGAATATGCAGAAATATTGAACATAAGCATGAGCTAAAATCATTAACATTTATTTATCATTTACACTTCCCTCAAAGAAATGAGGACAGAAGTAGACTATATAATGCCTATGTGTGTTGATAAATATTAAATAGGCCTATGCCTAAAAAATGACATATGTTTTTGATAAGCCTTACTGCATTATATTCCATATATTTTGAATTGTGCCAAGGTTCCTGTATTTTGTTTTCCTTTAAAAAATATGGACATTTCCATCTTACATTGATGAAGAAAATGCACAAATTGTTCCATAAGAATTCACTAGAATGCAGTAAAAAAGTGTACTCAAAATATTCGGGTGAAGAACCCCCGTGCATATATCCCCCCCCCATGTTCACAAGACAACACTGACCACACATTAAATTGCATTAGATAAATCAATTTTACATCCACCTTTCAAGTAGTAAACTATTTAAAAAATGTTTTAATGTATGCCAAGTGCTTATTATTTTTAATTCTAAATAGGCTATCTTGGTTCTCTCTGGTCAAAATGTACCCCCCGCCCCCTCCACACACCTAAGGAATACTCCCACCTCTTTACAAACCCAATTTAACCACTAGACATTCAGACTGCAAAGAAATCATGGCCTATACATCCAATTTTTTCACCCCTTGGATCTGATTTTTTCACACCAATGTGAACAGTACAAATCACATCAAATCTTATATTTTCTAATCAGATTAGGGACACTTACATATGTGGTACAAAATCAGATATCTCAGACAGATCACATATCTGATTATTTTAAATGCGATTTCAGTCTGAACAGTCAAATCAGAATTCATGTGACATTGACGTCACTCAGATAGACATTCACTGTGGCTCGCCCTCGCTCACTAGCCACAGCCATGGTTCTGTCGCTATAGCGTAATCAGGGTTTACATTTGTTACTGTGTGGGAGAAGTTGTATGACATCTGTCACTAAGACTGGTCACATAATAATGTATATTGTCTAATGTTATCTGGCATGGTTATTTTATTTATTTTGAGGTAATAGAAATGCAATATTTTTTGGTTATGGAAAAGCCAAGAATATTAAAATTGTAACATACAAATTAGCCTATGTGTTGCTTGCATATAAAGAAAATGTTTAGTCTATATATAAGCCAAGTATTTTGTACTTTTAAAGGTAGGCAGAATATGTATAATGTTTTGGGTAAAAGCGATAACAAATGCTTAGTGCTGTGAGCAAATGTACTAATGATTATCTTAATCACAGTTTGAACTTTATACTGTTAGATGGATGTGCCAAAGAAATTGATACAACTGTGTGATGATGATATTATTTGTAATGTCTTGACAATCCCTTTGTAACTGGGAAAATGCATTACATTGCATTTATGATCGTTCACATTGAATAACATCACCAAAACATCACTTACAGTGTGCATAGGCTAAACAGACACACTTGTAGTTCAAATAATAAAAGCAGTGGACATTTCATGCTGACATTTCATGCTGACACCAGTTTACTGTATGTTTACAGCAAAGAGAAAGTGGTGTATACCTACCGAATCCTGAAGACACACACTGGATACTATACTATAACGGTACTCTCTTACACACACGCACACACACACACACACACACACATACATACCAATTAATATCACAGGTATTTTAATATACAGCACAATATCTGCAAATATCTGTTACTCTTGTCTTTATCCATCTATAAATATTATTGGGCAATTACGTATTGATTGCAAAAGCAAATTATATGCATGTAGACAATTATATCTGAATGACTTCAAGGAAATTTTACTTATTTCCTGTCAGATGGTGCTGGTCAATTCTTGTTGCTATTTTTGGAATGTATATCAGTGGTTAAAAGCTCAAAAACATTCACATTACAATGTTTATTTGTCAACAATTTTGGATTATTTTACTTACACCTCTAGAACCAGTTCCAATAAAAACAGTTTATATAGCCTACGTTTAATATATTTGAATCTCTACATTACGACAAACTCAGAATTATGACTATGGTGTTTATAGTATTGGTCTTTTTAACGTGCTACATTTATAAAATGCAGATTTAAATAAATACAAAGTTTTGGAAATAATACAATTTGCCACTCTTTCTGAATAGATCATTATATTTTATTATGTAGGTAGGGGTTCTGGTAGCCTATATGCCAACTGACTATATGCGCCCATGTGTGGAAACTTTATATGCCGCTCATTCAAGCCATTACTTAAAAAGTACCTTAAACCTTAAAACATGGAAGGGAAGGTTGGCACATAACTATATATGACATTAGATGGAAAGAAGTTGGCATAATAGTGTGACGTCCAGGGTTGCGGCAACAGGCGCCGCAACCCTTTGCCCGCGCCGCCAGCGCCTCACACCCACACGTGCAATCAGCTGATTGCCATCAGCCGTGTGGGTGTGAAGGCATATAGGCTGGTGACGCGCGGCGGGACCTCGTGGATTATTGTTCACGTTCTGTTCATGGTTCTGTTCACGTGTCCAAGTTGACTGTTCATGGTTTATGTTAAGATACAGCTTGGAGCTTTTCTTTGTTTGCTTACTTTACGATAAAGGACGAGCCGTGGGGCTCGCCGCTCGACCGTTATCTGTGTTGTTTTTCGTTCGTTCGCATTCCCTTCCCCCCGCACGGCGTTACAAATAGGTTAAGTAGGTAGCTACAAGTAGAGTATTTCGATCATGAGTCATGGCTAAAGAGGAAATATGGAAATATCTCCTGATACCTAAAATATCTCTTGATCAGAAGACCACGCACATAACCACATTTTGAAAACTTTTCCAAGTGTAAATTGTGAAAAAGTGTTACACTTTTCCAAGTGTAAATTTTGAAAACTATTCCAAGTGTAAATTGTCAAGGTTTGTTTGTGTAAAATGTGATTAAATGATCACCCATTTAACAACTTGGCCTATAGAAGAAATATTGTATGAATAAATAATTACACTACAAATATGTATGCATTATGTATAAATACATAATTAAATAGCTATAGAACGAGGCCTGTTCAAAACATTCATAAAGAGCAGTTGCACTCAACAGGATTTTCTCAAATGCATTTTAATATTTTATATTATAATTCAGCACTTCTCAATGTGCACTCCTACATAGCCACAGAAAAAAAAAGACAAATAAATACACAAAATGCATATATTACATGTAAATCAAATAAAAAATATAAACTTAAAAAATCTGAGAAACTGCTGCTTAATTATTTCCATGGCTGTATATTTAGATAAAATATATGAATGCAATAATACTGACTTTTTACAGCACAATGTAATGCACATGTACACTGGCAAAGGTGTAGAACAATATGGCCTATATCTACATTAAATTTGAATTCAGTAAGATTTCCCCTTTGCTTAACATTGTATTGGTGTGACTAACGACTGTTCCATGCTACGTGCTTCATGCTACATGCTACATGTACGTATGTTACATGCTTCTCTCTGGTGTGACTGCAGGTAGAAAGCGGCTTGCAAGAGATGTTCTTTAAGACGCTAGATGAGCTGATCCACCACTACAAGAAAAGAAACAGAGGACTAGCCACGCATCTACGCTACTCCGTCAAGAGGACCATAGCTCTGGCAATCGAGGGCTCCAACTATGAACACATTCAGCCTCCCAGCCAGCCTTCTACACTGGCTCCTAGACGGTCTCCCACAGACCCTTGTTTCGATCCTCCTGGACAGTCTCCCACAGAGCGCTATGTCCACCATAGACAGTCTATCACAGAGCCTTGTGTCCATCCACCTAGACACATTACTAGGCAGCCTCACATCCAGCCTCCTACACTCCATCATACACAGCCTGATGGCAAGCCTAAAAGAAAACCTTGCAAGCCTCCTAGAAAACCTTGCATGCAACCTGATGCCCAGTGTCCAAGACAGCCTGGTGATGATGATGATTATGAGAGTATGCAATTCACTAATCATCAAAAACAGTTTCTTCTTTCCTCTCATGTTTCCATCTTTTTGTTCTTCATTGTTCTTTCAAATACTAATTATATTATAAAATCAACAATGTATAATGTACAATGTAATATATTCTGCATCCTTGTAGGTTGTGTCTTTTGACATCAATTATTAGCGAGAATATCAAATTAAATTCAGCATCCCCTAAACGGTCAAAGCTAAATGTTGAATGCCAACTGTTTGTAAAGGAGAGTTGTAAATTAGCATTACTAGCTATCCCTTTTTGAAGTCAATTTATTCAATATGACTAACATGTAGGCACAGAAGATCACTTTGATCATATTTGTAACCTGGTTACCATACAGTGGAGGTGGCCTGGACAAATAAATTAACAAATATATTATTCCAGTAGCAGCTGTGTGAATCACCCAATGCTATGATTACACTAAGGCAGTAAGATTAGCCTTTTTAACTCTCTATCAGTGCCACTGTCAGTTTGTCATGTTTCACAACATATTTATCTATAGCGTTAGCCCTTTTCAATAAAAAGGGATATTTTAACAGCAGTATAGCCTTGAGTTTGACCTATAGAGGGCAGTTGCCATGGTTCTAATATATTTGTGTAAATAATTTACCCTGAATCAATGATTCATGTTTAATCAGACCAAAATATAACAGATTCAACTTCAATTCTTTTTGGGGTTTAGTAACTGCTTACTCCCACAACTGTTAGTCAGTGTGTGTGTGTGTGTGTGTGTGTGTGTGTGTGTGTGTGTGTGTGCGTGCGTGCGTGCGTGTGTGTGTTCTCGTTATAACCTGAATTAATAAGTGCAATCTTCTGTTTATCTTCTAGATGCTCCTGATTCATCAACCTATGTCACTGTTCTGCCCTCCTGAAGTCATGCTTCTTTTTTCATCCGAACTTTATTATATATTTACTGAATTGTAACTTTATTGTTGAATTACAGAAGTACGGAAGTGGTTCCAATTTTGTAAAAATATGATTCCTTCTTGGAGAGTGTTATTTTACAAAATGATGATTCCATGGAAGGCAGTCATGTATTTAGTCAGATTGGCTCTGTGTTTAGTGTGTTGGAAAGTGTTACATCGGCCCATTTATTGTTGTTCATCACACACAATTAGACTACTGCAGGCCTACTGTATAGGTTATTTGCCTATAATTTATAATTATAAAGTAATGTATAATGCATATAATTATAATGTATATCTTACAAGTTAATTTTGCTATGAAAATAAAGATAAATCTACAGTACAGTGAACATCGTCCACATCGTCGTTGGTTTTAATAGCAATAAAGTCAATACATTAGGCAATATATCATATATGTGTATCATATATGTGTAAATATATCATAAATGTGTAGTCAAATTGTTTAAATAAAAATAAATAAATAAACAAGCCAAATACATTGTGTGGTTTGCGATCTCTTAAACCCGTAAAATAAACCCAAAATAATTTGAGTGGTCTTTAAAATAACACAAAGAATGGATGTTAATTGTTTCAAAACAAAGCGTGACCTCTACTGGTTGATTGGCTCCAGTTCAGATTTAACATAGATCATACTGTAGGTGTAAGACATGGGGGATAACTATATTTATTTCTTAGCATTCAAGCCATTATATAACCTTATAACAATGAATAGTTTTACCTATACATTTTAAACACATTTTTAATTTGAGGACGAGTTAATTATCTTGTCTGTTAATGGACTATATTTGTCACTGCTGGTTTGCTTTTATAATACCACTATCTGGTTGTGATACTTGGACTATTCCTGGTGTGTTCGAATGTGAAGCGGGAGGAAGTGGGCTCAGGGCTGCTCACGATAAACAACATAGTTATCTTTTATAACGGAGAGACAACGAAGCTACACACATTGCATGTGATCAGTTAAAAAAATACAGGTATTATATAACTAAACCCGTAATATATAATCCACGAATAAGTTCTGGTTGTATATCCGTAAATACGTTAGCTAATGTTAGCTAACTTAGCTAAAGCAACTATACCGTACCGTACAGCAGTACCGTACCGTACCGTACTCTACAATGATGACGGTTGTAATGTTAACGTGTTTTCACACGTCTAACCTGAATGATTAAACTGTGTAATGACTGATTTATAAATGAACGCATCTGGGCTGTCGGACCTGAACCATTACATTAACAGTACGCTACCTTAGCCTACAGTAGCTACTTTGCTGCATGCAACATTGTCATGTTTGCGGGCCTATTATAGCTGTGTTTTGAACTGGTATTAAGAACCATACAAGTTAACCTGACGTGACTTTTCAAGGAGAACAGCTCTGAATTACAGAATGGACAAGACTACATGTTTGAAGTCTCTCCTGCTTGCTATTCAGCAGTACAGAGACAACATGTCTTCTCAGAACATTGCCCAGCTTCAGAAACAAGTGGAGGTCAGTCTTGTGCACAACACCCACAGTAGCAGCGATTACAATCACTAAATTAACATACTGTATGTGTTTGCTAGGAGGTTTCTGGCTTGAATTGTGCCCAGCTGTTGTCCTCTGGCCAGGTGTTGCCCAGTGAATGTGTTAGTGGATTGGTGGAATTGGCTGGAAGCCCAAACACCAACCCTGCCCTCACAGGGAGCATTATCTCTCTGCTGGCACAACTAGGTAGACTGTTGTATACTTGCACTCTGCACATTTAATTCATCCCATTGTTATCCCAGTCAAACTCTACCAAAGTAGTAAATCCAAAACACATTTTCACCTATTGGGTAGGCAGAAATAATATTATTTTGATCAATAATATTTTATGAAAGATTAAACTGATCTTGGATTCAAATGTATAAATACTTCATAATCTTGACATTATGTTATAATCCCCTCAAAAGCATCTTGTGAATATTCAAGCCAGTAAGAAAGAACTCTAACCACCTCCCCATTATGCACTACTACTAGACAGCCTTTGCTGTGCATGGTTGGAACACCGTGAGGGTTTTAATGTTCTGTACGCTTTTTATCCGCTTCTATCTGTGCCAATATGCATCATCTTCACTGTTTGTTTACCTTTTATTAATGTGTGGTGTCTGTGTGATATCTCTGACCATGTGCTCGATGATCTTAGCTTGTGACAGTGACAGCAGGGAGGTTCTCCACAGCAGCTACAACCTGACCAGCACCCTGGCCTCCATCATTCACTGGCACAGCGCCACACCTGGAGGGCCACTGGTACTACAGGTGAGGGCATGGCAACATTAGACTGAACCTCAAGATTGATTATACTGCTTCTAATGTAACCGCAGGTGGTTACTGCAGGTTAACCTGCTCATCCACAACAGTTTGCCGTTCTACTCATACATAACATTATATACGTCTGAGAATATATTGTAAAAAGTTGACCGCGAATAATAAATAGCTATTAAATTTAGCTTTGTGTGTGTATGTTTGTCTCAGTGTTTACAGGTCCTACAGAAGCTGACCTATAACACACAGGTGTTCAACTCAACAAGCTACATCCATGAGCTCATAGTGTTTCTCGTAAACAATGTGTAAGCAACAACACCCCTGCTATGCTAACATGAGCTCATACTGCAGAACTGGCTAGCGGTAATTAATATGTGGGTCTCTTACTGCAGCCAGTCTCAGAATGATGACATTGTTATGCCGTGCCTGGGTCTCATGGCCAACCTGTGCCGCAACAACCACTCAGTGCAGAGCCACATAAAATCTCTGGTAAGATATTTTACAGACACATCTTAATGAGGATCATGCTATATGTGTCTGGCCAAGAAATAAATACATACAGCTCTTGAAAGAATATAATGTATATTATAATATTATATATGAATATATAAGATATAATAATATAAATACATTTGATCCGATTCACTTTATTAATGATGAATTAAAAGTAATCCTTCATTCGCTTCATAAACTGTTTTTATAAACATTTGATATTGTAGTTGCTGGACTTAAATTCTGTGTGTGGTCTTGTAGGATAACGTGAAGCCATTCTATCGGACATTGTTCAAGTTCCTGTCTCACAACAGTCTGACAGTTGTGGTGTTTACACTGTCTATCCTGGCAAGCCTCACACTCAACGAGAAGGTTGGAGAAAAGGTGCCTAAAGAAAACACACACACACACACATATAAATCCAGGTTTATACTGAGAATATTGTATGAGGAAAACATTTCAATGTTCTGTTTATTGTTAGGGAAAAGTGTGTATTGTATTGTGGTATAGTCAGACTAATGTTACGCATGCGCGTGTGTTAATTTCTTGTTTCTTTGCGTGTTCAGCTGTTTGATGCAAAGAACATTCACCAAACCTTCCAACTGGTTTTCAACATCATCGTCAATGGCGATGGCACTTTAACCCGGAAGTACTCTGTTGACCTTTTAGTTGACCTACTGAAGAGCCCCAAAATAGCAAATCACCTCACTAGGTAAAGGAAAGACAAACACACATACATACGCACATACATACATGCACACACAAATGAGAATGAACTAGACGTGAAGAAGTGTTTCTGCATGTGTAGGTATGAGCACTTCTCTGCTTGTGTGGCTCAGGTGTTGGGACTGCTTCATGCAAAAGACCCAGACTCTGCAGGCAAGGTGAGAACACAGACTTATCAAATGTATTTGTTTATCTATCAGTCTGATCATACATACAGTACATGCATACATACAGTATCTCACAAAAGTGTGTACACCCCTCACATATTTGCAAATATGTGAGCATATCTTTTCATGTGACAACAATGAAGAAATTACACTTTTCTGCGATGTAAAGTAGTGATTGTACAGCTTGTAGAACAGTGTAAATTTGCTGTCCACTCAAAATAACACAACACACAGCCATTAATGTCTAAACCGCTGTCAACAAAAGTGAGTACTTTTCTCAGAGTACTCAATTTTTTATTTATTTTTTATTTTTTATTCTGTGGGTGGGGGCTATTGTTGGTTTACATTTTAGATTTTTGGTGTGTGTGTGGACATGTATGCGTGTGCCTGTGTGTGTGCGTGGTGAAGGTCCTGGAGCTCCTGCTAGCAGTGTGTGCGGTCACAGGCCTGCGCTCCCTGCTGTGTGAGATGGTGTTCCGGCCGCCGGGGGCCAAGCTCAGGGTGGGCAGCTCGAAGCAGAGGCCGGGGCTAGATGGAGGCCACAAGGCGGAGCCTGGGCTAGTCCTCGTCCAATGGCTGAGATTGCCAGTGGAGGGCGCAGAATCCTGCTGTATCCAGGCCCTGCAGCTATTGCATGAGCTCCTAGAGGTACGGAAGCCCCACTAGGACACACTTGATGCCCGAATAACATTTTCACTTTGTGATGATAAACTTTCTTGACATTGCCTTGAGATGACTGGTGAAGGTATGTCCTCCTGACTGATCTATTAAAGGGAATCCTCCTGCGTCCTTTCATTCAGTTACGCCCCTGATCAGGAGTAACAGATTGAAAGATGTCTGCTACCTGCATTATGAAAGAACCTCTGACATAATGTCTTGATGTAAAGTTTTGGAAACTAAGACCAAGGTCATAGACGTAAGCATAGGTATTGCACACTCAGTCATTAACCGCACACTGGCCCTCATTTATCAATCTAACGTTGAAACCAGCGCAGGTCTGAGCTCAGAATCCATTTTACGATAATGTTAATATGTGATTTATGAAACCGTTCGTATTTCGCCAAATAAGAGTGATCGCACGTTGATAAATGTGGCGGTGGAAAACAGTCGTCACTTGAATACCACACCCTTAAATATGGTGGATTTAGAGGCCTCTCCCCTAGAGTTTACGAGAGTCGTAATACATTCTTGAAGAGTAAATTCTCTGACCGGCTCGAAGAAGTGGTAGAGGAGAAACAGCTACGCATTACCTTTGTCCTGGCCAGTTAATGGTAGCCTTAATATATAAGATAAATCGGCTATATAAACTAGTATATAGGTTATATAGCCGGAAGGTTATAGGAGGAAGGAAGGTTGAGGAGTTTATTTATTTTTCCAGTTTAATGACGTTTCAGATAAATCATGCTGTTCAGCCTTAATACAATTTAAGTGAACCTGAAAAGTGTATCGCATAAATACAATGTTTAATGTTGTACATAATTTTTCTGTGTCCTGTAGGCTATCTAATGGCCTACCTGCCAATAAAGATTAATAGGCTACTACTCTATTTTACCCCTACGGCTAGGGCTCTCTAGCCTGGTGTAACAACACCATATTCACTTTTTGAATAGGTCTGGCCACGCTCCATTGGGAAGTGTTTCCAGTCGTTTCCTCCTACTTGGCGTAGACCTCTGGTTAATTTTAAAACTATTAGACAGCGCTGAACCAATCGCCGTTGCTACAATTTGATCACCTCATCTAGCTGTACCACCATTTAGAAACGAGAGATGTGTGTTTTGGTCATTTTGACTGCTCGAATGCCGGACATAGAAACGAGCGAGTATATGCATTCTGGGCCCGGGGGAAATTAAATTAGTGATGGCACCGATATGATGCTGAGATCTTAAGTCAGTCCGATACTGACTTAAATAGCTGGATTGGAATCGGTGACAATTGAACAGTTGTAACCGATCCATAGGGCTAATCCAATTAAATTAATTTACACGCGTAGGTCTACTGTCAAGCATCAGCCATGTCTAACCTACCCAGGCCACACTATCAGCAGCAGGTTTCTAAAATGCATCTAATTCCTAAAATAGAGATTGGCTGTCATTTACTTATTACATATTTTAACTTAAAACTTAATTTAACACTGGAATCGGATTGGTACTCGGTATCGGCCGATACCCAAAGTGCCGGTTAATTTAGGGATCGTGCCATCCCTAAATTAAATACATCTACAAACTAAAGGATGTACCAGGTTATTTTCTTATTTGAATTAACAGATTTTATTTAAAGAAAGAAACTCGCACGAATAGGCTATCGTGACATCCACGCAACATCTACAAAATACTAGGCTACAGTGCAGTGTAGTTCTATAAATATGCCTTCATATTATAAATTGTTCCAAGCTGACCGAACATAACCGCAGCCGGGGCATTAATACGGACGCAAAATGCGTATTAAATATATGTCGGTATATAACTCAGAGTGAGAGATATGAAGACAGATGCCGGTAGCGAGCACGTGTATTACCTTAAAACACACGCTATGTGTTTGGATGTACAGCTGTGATCTTTCAGTTTATCAAAATAATCCATTGAATAGGCTACAGTTTTCCAGGTTTCAGAAAATGGTAAGAACTGATTTTGAGATGTTTGGGATTTCATGACAGGCATTCATGACAGGTATTGTTTGACAGACAAAATGGCAGATTGGAACAAATCTGCTTTCCGTTTGGTCAGACTGCATGTCCAAAACTATGGCGATGTTGAGTTGTTTGGAACCGGACTACCTAGACCATTGCAGTAAAATGTGACATTATGTTACGTAGCCTATTCCATCAAGTTGAGAGATTAATTTAATACATTCACACATTTATTTGTGCGTTGTCATTATCGATCTTGAAACATATGACTGAGCATTGCTGTCACAGACGAGCACTCGAGTACCCGTACCCATCCCTATTAGAAACACGCATGACCTCAACGTCATCTCACTAACCGGCGCTGATTGGGCCGCCAGCAGCGTGGCTGTGCCATCGCCAATGCGATCAGGGTTTCCAGACTGTAAGTGTCTGTCTTTCTGACCCTTCCTCTGCCCTGCCCCCTGCAGGAGGCTGTGGGTACTGCCAGCGTGTCGCCTTGTGTGTTGAGCTTCGTAGAGATGCTGCTGCCCGTGGTGCTGGACCTGTTGAAGGGTCTGGGCCCCGCCCCGAGAGACGCCCAGAGACACACCCTGCACGCCCAACACTGCCTCCGCATCACACATGTTGCTAGTCTGCTGCTGGATATCCTTTAACTGGGTATGCCTGTCTGTTGGTCTACCTGCCTGTCTGTTTGTCTGCCTACCTGTCTGTCTCTCTGCCTACATGTCTGTCTGCATATTCTTGTCTGTCTGTCTGTGCGTGTTTGCACTCATGTGAGAGAGAAGCATCCCAGGGTAAGCAAACGTCAACTCCAGGTAAACGAGCAGCCTTAACCCTTCACACTCCTGTGCAGTGAAGACTCCATCCGGTGCTTGGCAGCTCACCATGTCAGCGCTCAGATCTGCCTCTCACAAGTGGAGTTCCTCCTCTCCTGTCATAGCAGCAGCCCCCTCTGCCCTGCCCCTGACGGCGATGGTGACCTCAGGTAAGTGTCAGGGAAGGCTGTAATAATGTATTATTAAGTAATAAATATCATGTAATATAATGTGTGTATAATATAATGTGGCCATTACTGAAATGCAAGCATGTATTATTTATGATCACGGCTAAAGTAAAATCTCCCTGGAAAAAATACCAGATTTTTGCATTTTATTAATTAATAGTCTCAGTGATTTAGACATATTTAGCATAAAACATCATCAGCAAGTGCTTTAGTGTAATGAAATAACACTATTACCCATTGACATTCATAATGAATACAAGAACTTGCATACTAAACTGTACGACTGCAGTCTTACTGTGTGTGTGTGTGTGTGTGTGTGTGTTTCTCAGTCAGTTGTGTGCAGAGGCTGTTCTAAAGACTGTGGAGCTAATGAGTAAACTGAGGCAGCAGGGGAAAGACATGGAGACTAGCTTCTACAGGCTCCTGCAGGTATCTTTGTCTTCAGTCACGGTTTACTCCCTCTGTGCTTTCGGCTACGAGTTCATTTCAACTCTTTCAAATGTTTATTATATATCATTCTGAAGATCCTTGCCATGTGGTGCGCAAAGTGGTTCATTCTTACTTTCTTCTATTTAATGCGTTTTATCAACACTCAATGTCACATTATAGCACATTCACAAACATGTCACTACTCTGCCTGGTAGGTTTAGCAGACGCCTTTAACATGAGCCACTTACAGTGAGTAAACTAGCAGATGGTTTTGTAATTACATTCTCTCTCTCTCTCTCTCTCTCTCTCTCTCTCTCTCTCTCTATCTCTCTCCCTCCAGGACCAGCGAATGGTGACGCCCCTGTCCCTGGCCCTAACGTCCCACGACAGAAAGCGGGTCCAGGCTGGGCTGGCCTTACTGTCTGAGGCCACGTCTCTCCCAGACTTTCCTTCACTCACGTAAGACACACAGCACACCTCAGTCAGCTACCACCTTCACACCAACTTTGCTAGGATGGTCCATCAGAACGTTCATACAGCGTGGTTAGTTAGTTACGGTGAAGTTACACCAGTAATACTGCTATTAGTGTCAGCTATTTGTAATAATGCATGTAATGAACCCATTAACTGTCCAGACCTTCACTGTAACCTTTATTAAAAGCCCAATTAGTATGTATTCATATTTACCTGTCCCGAGTCAATATTACCATATAGTAAATATGATGAACACTCGTGTGGTTGATACCAGAGTTATAGCAGCGTCTTCTTCTGTTGTGCTGCATGTCGGTGTAATGAATGCCACTTATGAGTCATGTTTCCCTTGAAGCCTAGGGGAGTGTATTGCAGCCAACAATGCCTACCGTCAACACCAGGCTGAGCTGTCCGTCAAACGTGTCGCAGTGCAGGATGTCCCGCCTCCCTGGACCAACATGAGCCTATCAGACTCCACCAGCACTTCCAGTCACAGTGTGCACGGCCTCGTAGAAAAGATACAGAATGGCATGGAGGTGTGTGTGGCTGGCTTTGTTTGTAACATGCAATCAATACTGTATTAGTTGAAAAGTACTGTGGTCACTTTACTTGATAGTACAGTTACAGAAAGCAATCCTATGCATAATCCTCATGCCTATGAATAATCTGTTATTATGATCATCTATAATCCATTTATAAGGCAGCACTAGTCTCACACCTTGACCTATTACACATATGGTTTGTGTGAAGCTCCAGGAACAGGCGGATGACTTTCGTGTGTCTGAGATCATTGAAGTGTATGAGCAGAAGCTTGCTGCTTTAGCGGTGAGTATGGCTTCTCTAACCATGCTGTCTGCAGCACGGATGTGAGTTCCCCATGTTACACGAATGTCTCTATTGCCTACTGTTGTGCCCATTCTTTATTCATTTGTGTTCCTATGTAATTATGAGGGCCATGTATGTATTGGACAGAGGGGGGCACAGTTGTTTACACACACACACACTGTCTCTGTGTGTCTCTCTCTCTGTCTGTCTGTCTGTCTATCTCAGTCTAAGGAGAGCCGTCTGCAGGACCTGTTGGAGGCCAAGGCCGTGGCTGTCTCCCAGGCCGACCGTCTCATCGACCAGTACCGCTTCCAGAGAGCCCAGGCGGAGGCTGAGGTACTGTAACCAGGCAACAGCCTCCTGTGTCCGAGCTGCAGTTTCCTCCATCGCTGTGAGGATGCAGCCAACCGGCCCTTTCATATAGTCGTATTAACGTAGCGTGAATACGAACACAGTCAAAGGGTGTGTTCTGAATGTTCAATTTACCTTTTCACTGAACACGTTTCCTTGAAAAACTTTGTTGAACTACTAAGAAAGATGTTTGCTGAGTTTAATGTGTAGGCGAGTGTTGCTCAGTGACATGTAGGAAGTGTAGCCGCATTTACCTTGGTGTTATATGCATTTATGAGTCGTCATCATCATCGCTATTTATATATGTACCAAAGGTCGCTTTTTTTACATCTTTCCATACAATGAAATTGGTATCATTCTGATATGAATTTTGAAATCGGAATATGTTGACACAACCTTTACGAAAATATCCTTCAGTTGGAACAGTTCGCTGTGCACAGACAGAGATGGTTCTAGAACCACGCTGGTTACTACCATCATCTTGTAAATCTGTACTGCTGAAACACAACCATCTAAAACAGTAAAACACCAATATGGCTTTGTTGTGGTTACCATGTGAGCGTTAGCCAGCCCACAGCCACAGCCTGTATGGACAGCCCAACTCCTCCCTGTTTTGTAACCTGCGGTTCAGTCCACTGCCGCTCACGTTCATTGAACTTGTAGCAAACATTCCACCATCCCGAACGCAGGCCCTGTCAGACTCCACACAGCCACCCGTCTCACTGCAGTGATTGGAGCATTGCCGTCTGACTTCACCCCCCACCTAAATGAGGAGTGAGTAGGATAGGTCTTCACAAACACCTCTGTAGGTAGGATTTGACACTTGGCCACCAGAGCTAGCTGTAAAACAAGAGAGCAAGATGTTGTGCTCTCTGGATTTCGCACAACACAAAAATCCATCCCATCCTCCTCTGCTCTCTCCCTCTGGAGCTCGTTGGTCCGCCGTTGCGAAGCCTAATGACAAACTGGTTGCAGCTGTGTTTAGCTTGTTTTAGTTTTGCGTGTGTGTGTGTGTGTGTGTGTGTGTGTGTGTGTGTGTGTGTGTGTGATGATCTGATCCAGAATATCCTGGAAGTGTTTTGATTGACTTTGGTTAGACCTCTGCTCAGCTTAAAGTGGATGGAGCTATGCTGAACATTTGCTGAAGTTAGCAATCCTAGTCAATTGCTCCGCGCTAGGTACAACTGCAACAATGACCACACCTAGCCTAGCCTACATCACTAGCAGCACCTCCTCAGCTAGCAGGGTGACGGAGCTAACCCCAAAGCGTCTCCCCAGGCCCGTAAACTAGGCGGCTTGCTGAAGGAGACAGAGAGGAGGCGCGAGGAGCTGCAGGTGGAGCTAGGGGCTCAGGTCCTGGAGGTGGAGCGCTACAAGACGGACAGGGAGGAGCTGCTCCAGCACAACGCACGGCTGCAGCACGACTCCGAGGAGCACCAAGCGCTCAAGGGGGCCTACAACAGCCTACTCAGCAGGTCGCACGCGCGCACGCACGCACGCACGCACGCACGCACGCACGCTATGTTGGACATTCCAGGTTGTCTACAGTAAGCCACTTACTGTGAGCAGCTCATGTAATCTTTGCCTTGTAAAAGCAAGACTCTAGATCAGCAGCTCAGCGGTACCCAAACCTTTTAGGCCACGCACCCCCTTCTATATTTGAATTATGTTGACCTCACACACACACACGGAAAAAAAAAAAAAAAGCGCAACATAGCATTTTTATGACACATTTATTTAATCCTGCACCTATGCTGCACCTAATGCCTAATTATTAGAGACAACGACTTTCATTAAATCAACAGCGACCTACTGTAGACTAAACATACCACGTAACATGTACGCATTGCACAATAACTAGCAGAAACTGATATGGTTGAAGGTGATTAACAGATTTCATTCACAAAAAGGAGGGACGGTCTGCTGTCGTTTGAAGATGTAAAGGCAACGTAAGTGGCCTATGGTTTGGAGGGAGAGAGAGAGAGAGAGCGAGAGAATTGTCATGATTTTAACTAAGCATTCAAATTCAAGATAGCGTTGAATTAATACACGGGGTCTTTGAGCCAACATGCTGTGCCGTAAAATAATCCTCATCATGGGGATTGGAGTAAAATATTTATTAAGTTAGGTTACGGTTAGGGTCGCAGTTAAAACAGTCAACCAGCGCACATCAGTTTAAAGGCTATGAGAAGCGCTTTGAATTCTCTGCCAGTAGGGACGAGCTTGACCAGAATAGATCATGGCATGGCATATTTTGACTGCGAGGACCTCCCTAAAGAACACTGCAGTTCAACCTGGGAATGAACAGACTTACGTGAGCTGGCAGTGTGTTGGCCAAGTCAATGCATATCACGGCGCGCCCAGCCGATTCCAGTTGTCCGCAAAAGTATGTGAATTATATTCAAGGGACTCCTGTTGAAGGCTATACAGATAGCAGTGGACCAGCAGACCTATTCATATTTGCGCAGGCCTATAGAGCAAATAGGTCACGTACTAGACCAGAAGAATAGAGTAGATTTCCTATTGACTCGACTTGCAGAGAGTAGCCTACCGTAAGACAGGCTTAATTGTTTCTCAAGCAATCGACATGTATTCAGAAATCGGGATAAAGTCTAAATTGAGAAGACTAACAGTTATATAATTAGTATTATTCTGTCAACTGAGATTGTAATAATAAATAAATGTGTTTAAAACTAGAAAATCTAAATGTTATTATACAATTATTTTCAATTACATATTTTATCACGCGCATATTGGGGGTGCGCGCACTACACTTTAAAAAACGATGCTCTAGATTAAAGCCGCCGTATGTAGCATTTGGGAGTTGCAATGAGAGCTAGCTAAGAAAGAAGGGAAGACTAAACCCCAGTCCCTCTCTCCAGACGCTGTTGACAAACCTGTCCTAGACATGTGCACACATGCATGTGATAGGCCAGGTAGATTTGTGGGCCAATTCAGGGAAAAGAGGTCCAGATTGGTCAGAATCTTTGTGCAGCTGAAAAGAAAGAAAATCTACATAGTCTTCCTGTGTATATACAGTATACATGTATTCACTAGGATGAATCATTCAGACATGATTGGGAGGAAAGCTTGCTTTATATGAAAATGTTTTATAGTGTTGCTAAAAGCCTTAAGGAAGGAAAGGAGCACTAATTATTTATTAAGCTATCTGCAGAGTTACAGAGACCAGGCTACATTGGATAAGATAATAAAACATCTGCTCTCCCGCCCACCAAACATTTTTGGCATTTCTGAGAATGTTCAAGGATTTCCTGGCATTTTTAAAGTAGATGATTTATAGGTTTCATCAGGGTGGGAAACAGTTTGTGGAATTTAACCAAATCCTCCGTGCCCTAAAGTAGTCCACATAGGACCATAACGCTTCCCCCGCATCCGACTCTTCACTAGTTATGTTTGTGTCGTTGTCGTTTTCTAGGTTCAAAGAGAACGACCGTTTGCTGAAGGAGCTGAATGCAGCTCACATTGCCCTCAGCAAACACAACGACGCGCTAAAGAAAACCCACGAAGCCCTGCGACTCCAGCACGACCAGTAACTAACACACACACACACACACACACACACACACACACTTAGAATGACAGGAGATGGTAGTAGGAGTTCCTACTGACGCTCCTTTCTCTCCTCCCCTCCCCTCCCTCTAGGACAGTGTCTGTGTTGGAAGAGAGGGAGGAGAAGGTCAGATCTCTGCAGGTGGAGGTGGAGCAGAGAGATGACAGCATCACAGGTCAGGCCACACATGCATGCATGCACGGGCACACACACACACGGTTGGCTATTAGTGATATTTCTACATAACCAAATGATCGTTCCTCTCTCACCTGCATGGGCGTGTGCGCGTGCGCCAGGCCTGCGTGCTGAGCTGCGGGCGGAGGAAGCGCAGAGGAAGGAGGAGGAGCAGGAGAGGGCGGAGCTGGAGGAGGCGCTGGGTGTTGTGAGGAAGGAGCTCGGCAAGACGGAGCAGGCCAGGAAAGATGCTTGCATCAGGGTAACGGGCCTCACTGCGTGCATGGAACACAATGCTCCAGTGCTCCTCACAAACGTACATTTCTTCTGGTGAAGCTGCTGTTTGGACACGAGCCATACCAGCGTTATTATAAGCAGAGGCGCTATATAGGGGAGATGTGTCACTTATAGAAGTTTGAGGAGCTTTATGGGAGAATTCGGAAACGCAAATATGGCAGTTGTAGGAAAATATCCAATTAATAACACATGACATAATCCAAAAGAGTCAATCGTCTGATTTATAACTGCCAGGCATGAACCTATTTAACCAATCATGTGATTGCATTGACATAAGCCACCTGCCTATACTGTCTTCCTAAATAACGTTTCAAAGATGGCTGCAAGTGGTAATACTTTCCTATAAGGACTTTGTTATAAGGTATAAGCTTTTATACTACAGCAAGGTTAATCCTGTCTATAGTCTAGTCCTACTGTATATCTAATAAAGCTGTGTGTTTGAACAATCAAAACGCGCAAAACACTTGTGTTGAGTGGCTTAGGCTTGTGCCTGAACTTTAGCACACGATAGGCTAGACCAGTTGATGACAAACCTGGTGCTGGGGACCCACTGTCCTGCAAGCTTTAGATTTCTCCCTGCTCCAACACACCTGATTCAAATTAATGGGTCATTATGGATCTCTGCAGAAGCCTGATAACGACCCATCCATTTGAGTGAGGTGTGTTGATACAGGGAGTGGTCTGGGGGTCAGGGGTTCAAGCCCTGGAACTGGCCCACCTGTAAGCATCCTTGAGCAAGATGCCAAGATCTTATTTGCTCCATGACCTGCTGGTAATAGTTTCCTCTCTGCACGCACAACCTCCAGGCCTCGTCCCTGGAGCTGCAGAAGAGCCAGGTGGAGGTCAAGCTGAAGCAGAAGGAAGACGAGCTGAGCAAACACTCGGCCATGATCGCCATGATCCACAGCTTGAGTAGTGGGAAGGTGAAGAGTGATGTGAAACTGTCACTCTGACACACACACACACATGCAGTGTGTTGCATTTAAGGGTACATGGAAAAAAACATCATATATTTATCCAAATGAACTTTAAGAATACTGTCTGTGGGGATGAGTTACCCTTTTAACGTGATAGTCTATTTGTTTTTAATGTGCTTCTGTCATCTCTGTATCTGTCATGGTCTTTGTCGGCCTTTTCATTTTATTATTATTATTATTATTATTATTAAAATGATGAATGTGAATGTCTCTCTCCTGTGTCTTTGTTAATAAACCTGTTACCTCAATACCTCAGTATTGCTGCTGCCCTAGTTTAATACCTATTTGTAATGCTCTTAAGTGTGCTTCTATTAAAGGCTTTATCTGTAAAAACGTTAGTCTTTTTACAGGGTTTATTGGGCAGGGTCTTTACATGGACAATGGGCAGCAGAAACAAAACGATTCATAGTTCATCTGTACATCTGTACATCATTCATAAAAAAGACATTACCCTGTACATAATGGACACATTTGCTTAAATATCACACTACCATTTGAAGTCGTAACACAGTATTGAACCTGTGTCAATAGGTTTGCATGTGTATTCATCTACAGTGTTTATGTTGTGGTCCCTGTAGGCGCTCCTAGATCTTAACATTGTGTGAGCACATTCCAGACGCAGTCACGTTTCACGCTCCCCAGCTGTGATGCCCCTCCCTTGCCTCTATTGCCCCCTTCCCCCGTCCCACCACGGTCAGGAGGGGGGAGCAGCAAGGGTCTATTTTCTCCCTCCAGCTGCTGTTGGTGTAGAACCTGTCCCTGCCAGTCAGGGCAGGAGAGGACACAGAGTGTGAAGGACACTGGGAGCAGAGCAGATCAACCATGGATCTTCTTAGAGCGGGCGCAGTAGTAGTTTTGCTTGTACTACTTTCATCTGGTAAGAACACTTCTCAATATATATATGATATTGCATATCAGAAATCAGAAAACTCAACTATTTGGCTAGGCCTAGTAAGGGACTATGGCCTGCTAGTTTTTTGTCTTTTAAGTCTAAATTTGAAACCTGGACCTATTTTGTTTATGCCAGCTCATGCAATGCTAATACCCCCCAAAGTAACTCTACACCTTGTGATAATTAACTGTTAAATGATGAGCTGTGAACTCTTCGAATGTCTTCTAAACAAGACATATAAGACAGGCAGGGAAGGGCCTATGAACACCATTGGATGTGGGCTCATATGCACTTTGTGTCTGAGACAGCGTGCTGGGCCAGGAACGAGGAAGAGCGTCTCATTAACTTCATGTTCAAAGAGCGAGGTTACAACAAGGTACTGCGTCCCGTGGAGAAACAGCAGGATGCGGTTGAAGTGTTCCTGGCACTCACGCTGTCCAACCTCATCTCTCTGGTACACACGCTGACATCGTACTATAGCTTACTGACACTACCCATAAGCAAGGCCCATAGCCCCTGACTGATCCATTAAGACTATATAGTACTTCTACTGTAGCAGATACATGTTAGTACTTCTACTGCAGCAGATACATGTTAGTACCTCTACTGCAGCAGATACATGTTAGTACTTGTACTGCAGCAGATACATGTTAGTATTTCTACTGCAGCAGATACATGTTAGTACTTGTACTGCAGCAGATACATGTTAGTATTTCTACTGTAGCAGATACATGTTAGCACTTCTACTGCAGCAGATACATCTTAGTACTTCTACTGGATCAGATACATCTTAGTACTTCCACTGCAGCAGATACATCTTAGTACTTCTACTGCAGTAGATGCATGGTTAGTAATTCTACTGCAGTAGATACATGTTAGTACATCTACTGCAGCAGATACATGGTTACTTTCACAATGAGTGATCTCTCCTTATTTAATGCCTTTTTCTTAGAAAGAGGTGGATGAGACATTGCTGACCAACGTATGGATAGAACAAGTGAGTAAACAACAAAACTCTTGTCTGACTTGACATCTCGACTCCTGTGTTTTTGTGGGTGTGCGTGCGTGCGTGCGTGATTATCTAATTGTGTGCCCATGAGCGTACACGTGCTAGCTTCTGTGCTCTGTGTGAGCTAACAGACGTGGAATGACATGAGGCTGTCATGGAACGCGTCAGAGTTTGATGACATCAGCACGTTACGTCTCCCATCCAGTATGGTGTGGCTGCCTGAGATTGTTCTGGAAAACAAGTGAGATGTGTCCTCTTATTTGAGCCATTGTTTCCGTTCGGTTTTGTTTGTCATATTGTCCAACCTGTGGAAAGTGAGGATGACTATCATTGTGTCTCTGTCCCAGTAATGACGCCCAGTTTCAGGTAGCATACTACAGTAATGTGCTGTTGTACCCCGATGGACTGGTCTACTGGCTTCCTCCCGCCATATTCCGTTCCTCCTGCTCCATTAATGTCAACTTTTTCCCCTTCGACTGGCAGAACTGCACGCTCAAGTTCACGTAAGGGCCTGACGTGTAGAAACACAGAAACAAACATGGTGTAATGCTACTAGACGGGGATGAGGTTCCAATTGCTGTTTACAGTTTATTGTACCAAAGTACAGGAATAGGCTGACTCATAGACAGAAACAGGCAGAGGTCAAAAACAGAGAAGTCCAGACGACTGGCAAAAAGGGGTAGGCTAAAGTCAGAGTAAACAGACAGGCAACGGGACTGGTACACAGATGGCTGTTCAGGCTGAGGTACCTACAAGGGGCAGGCAAGACGGAATAAACGTAGACAGAAATACTGGTCAAAACAGGTGAACGTGATCTAGGTTGATTGTGGAATGTCGATGACGTGGAAGGCAGGTCCGGGGAGAGAGAGTCACTAGAGCGGTAACAGTCGCTGTCGGCGGTGGCGCGCGCTCCCGTGGTCGTGCGCGGGACGCAGACCTTACACATGGAAGCATTAGCGTATTATCTGTTTAGGGGTTTATGGTGTATGGTATTGTTCCACAATTTGACATGTATCTGCTTCATGGTAATATTTTCATTCGGTAGTAGTGGTAAACAGGTTGAATAATATCTGTGCCAAAAGAGTTTACACTGTCCCAGAAATAATTTTTAAATTGTTTAATTTTAAAGCTATGAAATAAAGGCTCAAATTTGTCATGATAAAGGGCTGTTATTTATCATTTCTTTAGCTAGACATTGTTGATGCTTAAATATCACAGTACAGGTTTCTAGATTAAAACTCCATGTCCCATGTGGCTTTGCAGGTCTCTGACCTACAATGCCAAAGAGATCACTTTGCGCCTTAAGCAGGAAGGTTCAACTACAGTGGAATGGATCATGATTGATCCAGCTAGCTGGACAGGTGTGTTTTCACAAATTAAACAATTTTTATGTGTTTGTTATTTTAATACAATGAGTTTGTACCTATAGTACATCTACAGTATATCTAGATGTGGACAAAACAGGTGCACAAAAACAGTACTAACTACATCTGCAGATGGTGGTGATACAGTACTAACATGCACCTTTTCCAGTAGTACTAACATGCATCTGCTGCAGTAGAAGTACTATCATGTATCTGCTGCAGTAAAAGTACTAACATGTATCTGGTGTGTGGATTGACAAGACACAGACAAAGTCCAAGATGAGTAAATGAGTGAAGGGGAAACCCCGGGAGCATGGCAGGGCCGTCAAACCCTGAGAGCTGCGTTTTGAAAAGTCTCCGCTCTAGAACTATGTATGAAAAGTATGCGTGTTGCAGTCCCGAAGTCTCCAGTGTCGTCTGGATGCAAGGCCCAAAACACCTACACCTTTAAACACGATGAACTTGTAATGCATAGCGTATTGAAGAACTGTATTTGAAATAAGGTCTGCAGTAAACAAAGGTTCCTACTAGATGTCCCTCTAAGCCCACCAGCATGTCAGACCAAAACAAAGACTCAGTGTACCACACACACACACACGCATGCACTAACATCTAACATGGAGCCCTCGCCTACTCCCTGTTGGGTTAAAGACCTACAAACTAGCACCAAAACAAAATAATGTTGTTTACCCAGCGTGTCCCACCCTGCCCTATCTGCAGAGAACGGAGAGTGGGAGGTGATCCACCGACCAGCCAAGAAGAACTCCTATAAGCACATTCCCATGGAGAGCAACAAGCACCAGGACATCACCTTCTACCTCATCATCAAACGCAAGCCGCTGTTCTACATCGTCAACATCATCATCCCCTGTGTCCTCATCTCCTTCCTGGCCTCGCTGGTCTACTACCTGCCTGCAGAGAGTCAGTGCATCGCCCAGCAGACCTTCCCATTTGTAGTTGTCTCTGGTTTTGTGACATGGGGTCTAGCTGGCTAACGTCACACGTGAGACAGTTTGGCTATTCAGCGCCTGTCGGGGTTCAGCTGTCTGTCTGTCTGTCTGTCTGTCTGTCTGTGTGTGTGTGTGTGTGTAGGTGGGGAGAAGATGACTTTGTCCATCTCTGTGCTATTGGCCCAGTCTGTCTTCCTGCTACTGATCTCACAGAGACTTCCAGAAACATCCATGTCCATACCGCTATTTGTCAAGTAGGACACACACCTTACATGAATGAATACCATGAATACAAAGGTTTGTATTTACAGTATATATAATCAACGTGCGTATGCGCGTGTGTGTGTGTGTTTCAGGTATCTGATGTTCATCATGGTTCTTGTGACGATCGTCGTGTTGAACTGTGTGGTTGTGCTGAACCTGCACTTCAGAACACCAAGCACTCATGTCATGACAGACTGGACCAAGGAGGTCTCACACACGCACGCACGCACACAGCAGGTTTAGCCGTGTCCACCAGGTGTTTTGAGAGGATCAGAGTAGAGAGAGACACTGTTTGATTAACCGCTTCTTATCCCTCAACAACCTATGTATTATTTTTGGTCGCAAATCTGGTATCAAAGCCACATAGTGCAGTTGCGTCTTGTGACCAGGTGGTGTCGCTAATGTGTCTTGACAAGTTATTCCGTGTCATCATTCCTTTAAGGTAACACTGTAGTGTTCAGAAGGGCCATATACTGTATGCTAGATTCACACAGCGTCCTCCTCTCGCTCAGTTCTTCCTGGAGCGGCTCCCTCGCTACCTGCGCATGTCCAACCCCACGGAGGCAGAGCCCAGCTGGGAGGGGGCGTTGCCTCGGCGATCCAGCTCCGTGGGCTACATCGCCAGGGCAGAGGAGTACTACAGCGTGAAGTCTCGCAGCGAGCTGATGTTCGAGACGCAGTCCGAGAGACACGGACTGACCACCAGGGTTACACCCGCCGCCGGTACGCACGCACGCACGCGCACACACACACACACACACACACACACAGTCTGGATGTATTACCCTACACACTGTGTTTTAGAGGTGAAACCCACATCCAACGGAGAGCTATCAGAGCAGCTGTATGGAGAGATCAAACCTGCTGTTGACGGAGCAAATTACATCATCAAAAACATGCACAACAAAAACGACTACAACCAGGTGAGACAGTCCAGGTCATCTGTCCAGATCTACAACAACATAGCAAACCGCTATTTTTTGTGTAGTTATTGGAGCCGGGCAAGGCGGCCATGCGTGTTAGTGTGCGTGTGCGCGCGCGCGTGCGCGTGTGTGTGTGTGTGTGTGTGTGTGGCCCATGGAGCATTTGTTTTGGTTTGACATGCTAGTGGGCTTAGTGTGACATCTAGTGGCAGAAGGTCATATTTATCCACTTTAATCATAGGTCCAGTTTATCTTTACAGCCTCCCCTCTCTCTCTCTCTCTCTCCCTCTCCCTCTCCCTCCCTCTCAGGAGAAGGATAACTGGAGTGGAATAGCTCGCACGGTGGACAGGTTGTGTATGTTCATCATCACACCCGTCATGACCCTGGGCACCATCGTCATCTTCCTCATGGGCATCTACAACCATCCTCCTCCTCTGCCCTTCCAGGGCGACACACACGACTACCGTGAGGAGAGCGCACGCATGATCTGAAGACGGCACACACGCATGTGTGTGTGTGTGCGCGCACATCATAGATTGTATATATAGATGAACAAACCCTCTGTGATGTCACCCATAGCTTTTCTCCAGAACTGATTAGAACACTGCACTGTGCGGGCTCTGGCTGTCGCCATCTTTGCAGTACTTCACTCCGCCTGTAACGCCCCCCTATGTCCCATATCCATTATAATGGGATAAATGTGGGGCTAATATCATTTTAACAGATGAGTTATAAATAAATTCACCCCCCGTACCGTTGTCATGAATATGAAGACTAGCTATAGAGACCAAAACCGTTTTTGAACCAGGCTGTATACTTTTATCTTTGAGTATTTAAAGTATTTGAATACTTTTTAACATTGTAGTCTTTAGGGCAGGGGTAGGGAATCCTGGTCCTGGAGAGCCGCAGCCCTGCATGTTTTAGATGTCTCCCTGCTCCAACACACCTGATTCTAATGAATG
>JAODUK010019877.1:0-25900 GCA_027564635.1 Typhlichthys eigenmanni
GCTAGCACCTTGAGAGGCACGCTATAGTGAGCTAGCGCTGTGAGAGGCACGCTATAGTAAGCTAACGCTGTGAGAGGCACGCTATAGTGAGCTAGCGCTGTGAGAGGCACGCTGTAGTGGGCTAGCACCTGGAGAGGCACGCTATAGTGAGCTAGCACTTGGAGAGGCACGCTATAGTGAGCTAGCACCGTGAGAGGCACGCTATAGTGAGCTAGCACCTGGAGAGGCACGATGTAGTGAGCTAGCACCGTGAGAGGCACGCTATAGTGAGCTAGCACCTGGAGAGGCACGCTGTAGTGAGCTAGCACCGTGAGAGGCACGCTATAGTGAGCTAGCGCTGTGAGAGGCAAGCTATAGTGAGCTAGCGCTGTGAGAGGCACGCTATAGTGAGCTAGCACCGTGAGAGGCACGCTATAGTGAGCTAGCGCTGTGAGAGGCACGCTGTAGTGAGCTAGCACTTGGAGAGGCACGCTATAGTGAGCTAGCGCTGTGAGAGGCAAGCTATAGTGGGTGGAATGTAAATGGAGACAGCAGAAAGAGAATGAGACACGAGGAGGACTATAAGGAGCAGATTCTCCCACATGCACACATCACTGAATGAATCTCTCCCGCGTTTGCACGGACCTCGACGCCCACCTGCCATCTGATAATTACACGTCATTAGGAGATCAGGTGGAGGGGGGGGGGAGGGGGGGGGGGGGTACCCAGAATGACGCATAGAGGCTGGGGGAACAGAAATGTATGCGTGTGTGTGGGGCGGTGGAGAGAGAAATACTGTTGTGAAAGGATAATGGGAGTTTGATTATGGTGGAGAAAGAACAAGAAAAGTTGCATTTGACTCTGGTGACTCCCAACCCACGTGTGTACGTTTGCATGTGTCTTTGTGTGTGTGTGTGCCACATGTGCTTATATGTCAGCGTGGGTGTGATTGCGCGTGTGTGGGTGTGTGTGTATGTGTGTGTGTTTGTGCGTGTGTATATTTCCTGTGTGTGTGAGTGGTTGTGCATCATGCTGTCTCAATGTATTCTAGCTCAGGGCTCTGTGTTTATTGCCTTGGTGTGGTGGCACTCATAGATAGCCAGGGTCCTGGTCAGCCCAGAGATACGGGCCGATAGGGTCGCTGCACTTGACCACACACACACACATTACAGCCACCCTCCATCCTCCCTGAGTCTGTGTTGTGCCACACCATGCCCATTGGTGCAGGGCATCGGGGAGGAGGGGTGTATGCGTGTCTCCACAACATCACAGCACATCTTTACATCTGCCATGGCGGGGCGGGAAGGGGGGGGCACAACGTGAACCTTGCTTGGGGTGATCTGTATTTATAGTGCGGCCCTACCGTGCCAGAAGGTTAACGTCCGACCTGTGATATTCTACAGTGGCAGGAGGGGGGCTAGAGTGCTGTTGTGTGCTGTGTGAGCGGTTTGTTGCATGGCTGTAAGGTAAATGTGTGTGTCTGTGTGTGTGTGTGTGTGTAGAGTATATTTTGTGTGTGAGCGTGCGTGTGCGTGCGTGTGTGTGTGTGTGTGTAGAGTATATGTTTTGTGTGGGAGTGTGCGTGTGTGTGTGTGTGTGTGTGCGTGCACTATGACTGCATTCCTCATCCTGTGGGGGAACATTGATTTTCCTGTGTGGTGTGGCTATGTGGAAAATGTCAGCCTCTAATTGAGTTGATAAGAACGTTTTCAGTTTCAGACATAAATATGGCTTTGCACAAAAGGCCACTACATTAGACAACCCTCACTGGGAGATCTGTTAGGAGAGAAATGCCTGGAAGGTCTGTGTGTGTGTGTGTGTGTATGTGTGTGTGTGTATGTGTTAATTAATGGGTGTGTGGGTGAGAGTGTGTGTGTGTGTTGGTTGGGGTTTGTGTGTGTGTGTGTGTGTGTGTGCGTGTGCACATGTGCATGTGTGTTTGTAGCAGACAGGGTAGAGGTTTACAAGATAATATTGAAAGAATGTTTATTTATTGTGTTATTTATATAGAATATAAACATATATTTCTTCTATTTTGTATTATTTTCTTGGTCATACTTCATTTGCATATAAGAATTTATACGTACACCTGCACAGGACAGCTATAAACCCTTTCTTGTCATGGATAAACCGCCTTAATAAAGTTAAAGTAACAGAAGATGAATGAAGCCAATAGAACCCTGCTCTCAATGAGAAATCACTTGCCAATAAAGAAGAAATGCTGTCTATGACTCAACGTGTCTCTCCGATCGATATCTTAGAGCTTTCCTTTATAGGCCTATCACTTGCTTAACTGGATTATCATAACAAATAGCTACATGCAAAGCTGTTTGCTAGAAAATGTAATGAAAAAAAGAAAGCAGGCAAATTTCAATGATTTTTTTAATTATAAAAAAATAAATAAAGTGTCTTGTTTATGCAATCAGACTTTATACACTAAAAATGTTGATAGTGCTTATCGACCAGACTGACTTGTGGCATAATCAGATTCTATATTAAGGTGCGAGTGGTGTCTGCGAGCATATATATTGTAAGTTTGCACACTGTGTGTGTGTGTGTGCGTGCGTGCGTATATGGTGTAGCCACGGGTGTGCCTGTGCAACCTAAAGAGGCAGCTGGCACACCCAGAAATAAAATGCAGAAACAGAAAACATTTTTGTTATAACCTCGCTAAAAGGTTTTAAACGAAACTTAGGCTATTATGGTTTAATTACTAATTATAATAGCCCAATTTTTCATTGTACATTTCTTTAGTCAAAAACAACATCATCCATCCACAGTTAAAAAGTGTATTTTAAGCGCAACTTCATTGACTGCCAATGCGAGCATCACACGGGAGTAGTAGTAGTAGTAGCCGGTGTCATGCCCAAAAGTGTGTGAGTCTAACCATAAACTTTTTCATACGGTGTTTACTTTTTATTAGACAATCACTTTTGTGCATGAGTCTCGACACCTTTTAATGCAACACCTTCAGCAGATAATGCGACACTAGTTTAACTAAATGAAAAAGAACTCGCATTGCTTGTAACAAGCTGTTCCGTGGTCGTCTCCTGTTCAACAGTCGACATAAGATTAAATCAAGCAACAGAGTAACAATGCTAGTTAGCGTTTTAAAGGAAACGTACAGAGACTTGAGTCGAATTAATAAGCTGCGGCGTTTTGCCATTTAAAGATATCAACTTGCAGATAGACTGTCTGTAACGTTTCAGTTGTCATTTTCGTTATCTTTAATTTTCATCAAACAACATCCATAACCACATTTAAAAGTGTAGTCTACACGCAACTTCGCTGATGTGACGTGACCCTTGTAGGCCTATGCCTATTTTTTATTTAGTTAATACGTAAATATTGATTGCACGTTTAGGGTTAAAATAACCAAAGAATGGAATGGTGGTGTTCGATGTGGCACACCAGGTTTTTCAGAGGCACACCCACAGTCTTTTTTCTGGCTACAGGCGTGCGTGCACGTGCATGTGTCTTGTTGTCAACAGAAGGAATCACTGATAGTTAGAAGTGATAATTAGATTCCACACGTTCTCCCTCTCTTTTTCTGTTCTCCAGGTTTTTCTTTCTCAACACACACACACACACACACACACGTAAGGCCGTAGCTTACTGGTAATTAACAGAAATAATTAGGCAGATACTTGCACAGGCATTAACACAAATGCACGTACGAACTGTATGCACACGCACACACACACGCGCACTATTTTTTTGTAATTAAGAGTATTAATTACAAGCATAGTTGTCCCTGTGAGGCTCAGAATCATCACAGACTGTGACACAGCAGGGGTTTTATCACGGAAACTCATCTCTCCATCACCAGCGCACACACACACACGCACGCGCGCACACACACACATACTGTATCAGGCAGATACAGTACATGCCCACATGAGCATACACAGCTAGGCAAGCACATGCACACACACGCATGCACGCACTCATTCACACTCACACTCACTCACACTCACACTCGTCACGCACACACCATTCACCACACACACATGCACGCACAAACTCATTCACACTCACAATCTCACCACACACACACAATCCCAGAAACTATGTTAGCTAATTAGTCAGAGACTGATAGTCGGCCACAAGTTAACCTTACTAACTTGGGAACAGAAAGAGAGATCAAGAATAGATTGGATTGCCTGTATGGGTGTCTTTGTTGGATTCCAGCCCAAAGGAGCTTCAGCTGCATCTGATTTACAGTTTTCTTTAACACATTGTAAGATGCTGTCAGTGACATCTCAGCAGGTTGGGCCAAAGGATATTTATAAAGTTGGATTTATATATGGCAAATGGACTGCATTTTTATCCAAAGCGCTGTACAGTATTTTGCCTCACATTCACCCAATCACACGCACGCACGCACGCACACATACATACATACACACACACACCAATGGTGATTGCTGTTATGTACAGTAAGGTGCAACCAACTGCCAGGAGCAGTGGGAGGGAGTTAGGCATCTTGCTCAAGGATGCTTACAGGTACATCAACACTAGGGTTCAAACCCACAACCTTCTGGCTGGGAGCCCGACACCCAGACCACTAGACCATGCTGCCCCAGTATATTATAGATATCGTAAATTGTAATCAGACACTAAAGCCCCGGTGCGCTTGTTATGCACGGGCGGGTTCAGATAAACTTATCAGAAACTATTGCAGGTGCGGTTGGGTCGGGTCAAAACGATGGCAAAGCAGCGTTCTGACCAGGTAATGAATATACTGAAACATTGCATACGAGCGGGGACTCTCTCAAACACGCACACATACGCACACACGGCACAGATCATTCACTGATGCGGCGGTGCAGGTCCTCTCATGCCCTGGCTGTCAATAGACTAATCTGCGTTAGCCATACAGAACTATAAAGTTGGTTAGGCCTACGTAAACTTTGTTTGTTTATTAGCATATAAGCAGACGCGCTACTGCCTATAGGCTTTGCAATAATGTGAAGTGCGCGGGTATCGAAATAAACAAATCTTTACTTCAGGTGACGCGATTGAGGCGACTACCAATGGGAGCTAAGGATATCGTTGACTGACAGATTGACTGAAACATTTCGGGTGAGAAATATACGAGAGGGATACCTAGGCAACCAAAGCCTGGAATGTAAAAAAGCATATGATTTTAAGATACAAAGCAATGTGCGATGAGCGCATTGTTTGCAGTGTACACGGGGGCTTAAGCTAAGTCAGCTGGTCTAGGCTTTTGTATTGTGTTTATTAACATGACTACTATGTGGTTATACTAGCTCATTAAATTCCTCACTGGTGGGTATCACGGTAAAACACTGAATGCTGTTGTTTTTCTATCTGTAGAAAGTGTTTGGACAAAGGTCTGTCTTGCTTTCTAACAGGATGAATGAAATAATGGATCAATTATTGTAGTCATCACCAGATTTTTAAGAAATGTGATGCCATTATAATTGTCCTCATCATCGCCAATATTAAACACATACTTTAGAGTTTTATTTAAACGTGTGTGCTCTCACTTATTCCTGCACTGCAATTATGTTTCCAAATGAAATGCAAATTAAATTGGGTGCATTACCAAGAAAACATGGGCCAAGATACAGTACACATGTTGTTTGCTTACAGCTGAGCCAATGGACTCTGAATCTGTACTGTATGACGGAAGCATACAAGATAGCATTGTTGGTTGTTGTTTTGTTCATTAGTATGTCGTAGCACCGTGTGGATCTGGTCACTGTAGGCACATTTCCAGCTAATGAACTAACCTTGCACTGGCACAGGTTGAGGGGTTCTATAGCTGCATCCTCAGCGATTCAAGAGCCTTTATATCATTAATGGAGATATTTTACCATTTATTCCTAAATGTCAGGGTGGCTGAGTGTTTAGATGTTGTTGCTGAAGAGTGTCTACACCGTCTCTATCGAGGACATTGTATACCCCAGGTCTGTGAGCAGAATCACTGCATAGGGCCGGAGGGAGAGGGGAGGAGAGTGGAGAGGAGTGGAGTGGATGAGAGGAGAAGAGAGGGAAGAGGAGAGGAGAGGCGATATATATATACTGTATCTGTATATATGTTTGTGTGTGTATGTATATATATACTGCGTATACACATACACACACAACTGCAATATATTTGCTTTTGTTCCTTCATTGTCCTCTATTCAGTCAGCGTGTATTGTCACATTGCTGCTATTATGTATGCTGCGACCACTTTGTCACAAACCAGTGTGCCTTCATTGGAAGTGCATTATTTGATTACACGAGATATACTGTTGAACATATTGCTATGCAATTTCAGTATATAAACCTTTTTTATGTGCCTGTAGTTTTTTTTCTAGCTGTATTGTATGATTCACATACCTTTCATTGACTTGTTGAGCTTATTATTTGATGTTTTTAACATTTAACGACGTGTGTTCATTTATTAATTTTCATCTTGTAAAGAAGTTTTCACACCTTTGAACAAATATGCAATACAAATTAAGTGTTTATACTAACTTTCACTCTTTCTCTCTCTCTCTCTCCTCATCTATATCTCACTCTTCATCTCTCTGTTTTTGTTGCATTCTTTGTTTGTTGCTCTCTCTCACTATCCGTCTCTCTCTCTCTCCATCTCTCACTCTCCCTTCCTCTCTCTCTCTCTCAATATCCATCCCCCTCTCTACATCCCTCTCTCTCTCTCCATCCCTCTCTCTCTCTCTCCATCTGTGTCTCTCGCCCCACAGTGGACGGCTGCACTGATTGGTCCGTGGACTACCTGAGGTACCGTGTGCTGCAGGGCGAGCCGGTGCGTGTGAAGTGCGCCCTGTTCTACGGCTACATCCGGGCCAACTACAGCCAGGCGCAGAGCGTGGGCCTTAGCCTCATGTGGTACCGCAGCTCGGGCCTGGGCCACGGAGACTTCGAGGAGCCCATCTCCTTCGACGGCGTGCGCATGAGCAAGGAGGAGGACGCCATCTGGTTCCGACCGGCTGACCTCCAGGACCTGGGGCTCTACTCCTGCGTGCTGAGGTAGGAGCAATAAGGGGGGGCTACTCTACTCCTGGGGAGGTGCTCTATAGCTGTGGTGGGGGGAGGGGGACGCTATACTCCTGCGTGCTGAGGTGCGGGGGAGGTGTTCTACTCTTGGGGAGGGGCTCTAATCCTGTGTGTTGTGGTGGGGGGGGGGGGTCTACTCCTATGGTGGGAGTGGCTGGGGTGTTTGAGTGTGTGTGCATGTGTGTGTGTGTGTGTGGGGGGGGTTACAATTCATGCGTGAGACGTTCCTCCCATCTCTTCACACACACATTTGGTTCAAGTTTGCCTCCTCACCTCATCTATTTGTTATTGTGCCCATCTATGATTATCAATATATCATTTATATAAATACTTATTCATGCGTATACTATGTGTATACCACATCACACTCACCATTATTTGTTTTGGAATATGTTTAATTCATTATTGTGTTATGTATTTGAAAGTGTTTGTGAATGGACTATATAGAGCGTCTGCATATTTCCCTTGAGGCACACATAAAGGGTTAATATGAGAGATTGTCTCACAGAGCCAGCCTTTACTTGAGTACATTGTTGGTTGTGTTGTTGCATGGCGACACGACCAACTACAAAACGCAATAACCAAATCTGAATAATTTGCTGGGAAACTAAATATGAGAAGTTTATCTGTTTGCAGGTCTTGCAAATCTGTTCAAATACTGTATGTATGATTGCAACTTTTAAAGAAACAGAAAGACTGAAATTAGTATATAAAGTACCGCGGGTCGTTCCAAAACAACTGTCGTGTGAGTGACAATGTAACAGCCATTGACTAAATTGGGATTTTCTATGTGGGGAAGCCATATTTTTCATGAATTGGGCGTTGAAGACAGATGTTCTATCAGACGTTATATGTATCTATGTATTAGATGTTCTTTCAGACGTTCTATGTATTTATGCATCAGCTGTTCTATCAGACGATCTATGTATCTATGTATCAGCTGTTCTATCAGACGATCTATGTATCTATGTATCAGATGTTCTATCAGACGTTCTATGTATCAGATGTTCTATCAGACGTTCTGTAACAGACGTTCAGCACGAGTCGCATAATGCTAATGAACAGAAGAGGCTAAGACTACAATACAGTATTTGAAAGAAGGAAGGAACATACTGTAATGTTAGGTTATTCCGTTCAACGTACACACCACCAATTAACTGTAAGTTACCTTGTTGCCCTTAAATGCTGTACATGTAAGTTCCTCTATATCCAATATTATATTATGTTTGCTTGTCGACTCCCAGAGATTCGCTGTGCAACAGAAATTAGTAGGCATGGTCGTGATTTGCGTGGGTTGGATCTAGTTTAAGTCACAGGCCAAATGAACAATTAAACTGAAACAACATCCAATATTACATTACTGTAACACACGAGGTGCAACTGCCTAATAATAATTCTGTGGCAGTAACTTATTAACCTTTGCAAGGAAAAACATCCCTCAATAAATGACTCATCGCAGCTCTTCATTCCAAAGAGTGTTTAATAAATCAAGTTAAAGGCCTTTTTAAGAATACCAAAGGGACTTGCACAACTCAGTGTGTGTGTGTGTGTGTGTGTGTGCGTGTGTGTGTGTGCGTGTGTTTGTAAGTGTGTCCACAGTAGCAGAAATAGGGGAATGTGTTTGTTTGTGAGCAAAGATACTCTGGCCTGTGTTAAATTGTGTTACTGTGACAGCCCAGTATGGAGTCTTTCATTGAACCACTGAAGCAAGATTAGTTGTTCCTATACTCAAAATTAAGTGGTTGAAAACTCAAGATGTACTGTACTGCAGTTCCCCGGTAGCAGTGCAATTGTAAAAACTGCCTGTGGATTTGTGTTTTGCGGACGTGTTCTGGTTTATCTGGGGGATTTTCAACTTCTCAGATACCCTAATCAGAGCAATGTGAGAGATTTGCCTCTGAGCTCAAATCAATTGTCTTTTTTGTTAGACGGTAAGCTTTTGAGTCCCACATTTTAGCACATATGACCCAAACACTCTTCCCTAAACTCTCTACAAAGAGGAAAGTCTCTCTGTTGTCATTGTCCCCTGCTGTCTACGTGGCATGCAGGAAAAACAATCAATAGACATTTGTGCAACTGTCAGGCAGCTGAACTGATCATGCATAATTATAGGACAAATATGCAGCCGTACCTAATTGTTGGAATCTCATTACGAATACATACAATTAAAAACCTATTAACTGCCAGTCGGCGTGTATAGCACGGGCATTGAACAGTATGTATCATATTTAAAAAATAATATTTGTATGTGTGAAGCATCTCACTGTGGCTCCTGTGATTGCTGTTTCTGAGAAGTAGAATGGATTAGCCAGGTCTCAATACCATCCATATATGCTATATGGCAGTTTCCACTGCCTCAGTGTTTCTCATGTACCTCTCTGTGTCAGGCTTACAGTATATAGGCTGAGCTGTGTGTGCGCTGCATCTAAAAACGTGGGTAAAACCCATTGTGTTATGTTGAGCCTTGCATGGAGACTTTATAGCTGTTTTCCTCAGGAGATATTGAGGCACACTGAGTCACTGAAGCGCGTCTATGTGCAGCGTCTGTGTGTGTGTGTGTGTGTGTGTGTGTGTGTGTGTGAGAGAGAGAGTTATATAGTTATCTTTGCCCTTCTCTGTCTGAAAACTTGAGTGTAATCGCCGGTTAAGGTGCCTTAATTTACATAGCAATCTCCCGGCCTTCTCTCTCTCTCTTCTCTCTCTCTCTCGCTCTCTCTCTCTCGCTCTCTCGCTCTCTAGCACCCTCTATCTTTCCCCACAGTCCCTTCATGTTTTAGCTGATGAATAGGTTCATGCCATCGCTAACAAGAAGCATGAGACCACATCTATTTACTTCCTACCAGTCCTGCCCCGGTTGGCTTACGGTTGCCGTATATAGGTTGCCGACAGAGATGTGAAAGACAGCATGGGAACGTGCGTCGATTCCCCCCTCCCCCCCCCCCCACCCCATCCATCAATCACACACCACTGACATCTTCCCACAATGCCACAGGGTTGCCCGCTGTGCATAATTTAACATGCGACGCGGTCTCCCACTTTAGTGTAGACTCCCTGTGGATTTCAAAAGGCTCAGGTGTCTGACTGGGAGAGGTCAGTTCTGATAATCTGCCCATCATGTCAACATTAATACTGTGGAGAGCTAGGAGTTTGTGTGTGTGTGTGTGTGTGTGTGTGTGTGTGTGTGTTATTGCACAGGCATGTGCGCTTGAATTTATGTGTGCATATTTGAGCATATATAGTGTCAGACATCCCAGTATGCTTGAACTTTTATCCAGGAGATGTCATCGTCTGTCTGTCCATCCACAACAACCCCCCCCCCCCCTTCCCCAAGACGACGTCCTCCGTCCGTCCACTAACCACCACCACCCCACCCACCCCCCCACCGCCCCAGACGTGGGGTGTCTGATGTCTCCATCTGTACTTGCTTGTAAATATCTGTTTCTTTAAGTTGCCCGCTTGCCACCTTTCCTTTCCTTCCATAGCTTTGGGGACTGGTTCCCTTTTGCAGCCAGCCTCAAGTGGCCACTCCAGGAACTGCAGATTGTGGCACTTTTGCGTTGTATTCATTTCTCAGCACTGCAGGTTCCCGCTTGGCTGTTATTCAGCAAACACTGTGCTGTCCTGTGCAGCTTCCACTGTCTGTGTGTGTGTGTGTGTGTGTGTGTGTGTGTGTGTGTGTGTGTGTGTTTTACGTCTCCGTGAGGATCTGAGCTGTTTATATAACAGAGGTGGTAACTCCCTTATTGCTTCCATAACTCGTGTAGATAATATGAAACCCTGTAATTTACAATGAATGGGAGCGTCTGGCCACCAGTAAATATAATGTAATTAAATGAAGGCCCGTGGTCACCACCAGCTAGAGGCTTCATAGAGGCTGGTGGTGGATATATGTGTCTCCCCCTTCAGTCTGGGGGTGGAATTGCGCTGTGGGTAATATGTGCAAAGGGGGCACAACTGGGGGATAACGAGGATGAGCTTGGTGATAATAATGGCACAGAGAGAGGCATCTTTCACTGTCCTCCATGTACAGTCAAGGGCTGGAGGAGGAGAGGAGCAGCATTGTGGTGATAAAGCGGAAATTTCTATCTCTCTCTCTCTCTCTCTCTCTCTCTCTCTCTGTCTCTCTGCCCTCATCTCGCTAAGCTCCCTCTGCATTTGTCTTCTCTCTGATTAGCATTCCCAGGCCTTGACGAACTCCCACACCCGTACCCCGCCCCCCGCCGCCCAGTAAATCCAATAGCAGCCATAAGCGTGAGTCATTGACTCGGCAAAGCTGCTGAACACGTCGTTATTGCTAACCCCACAAACACAGAGGAAGAGCCAGCATGGCACAGGATGGAAACGGCGGCTAGCAAAAGATAAAGATGAAATTGCACAAATAAAAAATTAAAAAGCACTAAACAGAGTACATTTCTGTGTGTGTGTGTGTGTCTTGGCTTCCATGTAAAACCACGTGTCTGTATGAATATACCGTACACTATAATGGACGGCATAAGTATTCTCCTATCTTTTTTTGTTAGTTCAGTTTCTCAGTAAAATTATAAATGCCACCTGTTCTTAAACAATGGCCTTTGTGAGACTTGGGAATTAGCATAACACACTCAAACACTGTCATGTAATGCTAGAGGTCCCACACATTCTCTACGGCAGTGCCATTCATAAAAATCACAAAGGAAGCCAAAAGCAGTCAATAATTGAATTAAGGAGCCAAGGATAGAAACGCGGCAGTTCTGTTAAAATGGTGCTTTTTATGACATCGGAGCTCTATACTGTCACTGTCAAATAATTTCCATGAAGGATGGTATGATCTACAAAGCTACATGTGCCTTCACAACAATGCGCTGCACCAAGTTTAATGTATATTTCTTTTTACAAACATCTTGACAGGACAAGGTGCATGTGGTTCTTGTCATCTAATGATACGATAGTGTCCAGCAAAGTACATACTACCCTTTCTTTACATATGTCTGCCCACTAAAGGCGTATTGCTCTCTGTAAATATTTGTGCACAGGAACTCCACGTACTGTATGAAGGTGTCCATGTCTCTGAGCGTGGCCGAGAATGACACAGACCTGTGCTACAACTCCAACATGAGGAGGACTGAGAAGGCCGAGCTCAGCAAGAGCAAAGACATCCTTTGTCCGGACATCGAAGACTATGTGGACCCCGGCAAGGAGCCGGATATCACCTGGTACAAGGTGATGTGTTTTTTTTTTTCCCAGTATGTACGCTTGCATGTGTGTATTACCTTGTACACGGTAGGTTGTTTGAGTGTGTGCGCTTATATTTATGTGTATATATACACACACATACAAGCTTGGCTGCTCAATGTGCTTATGTGTGCATTTGTGCATGTATGTGTACGTGAGAGAAAACCTAACTGTACACACACTGCTGATGTCATTCTGTATTTTTCTGTATATACAGTAAGTATTATATGCCTGTCTCAGTATTCGAGAGAGAAAATACATTTAAGATGCTGATTTGTTTCCATATAATTCGGGGTCTGGTTATGTTTTAATCGCCTTGCTTGGAGCGGGTTCCACATCGCCTGGCCAGATAATGTGTGGGATATGGAAATTACGACGGCGAATAAGTTCTGTCTGCAGCGCTGCATGCCAGCATTGCAGATCATCAGAAGGAAACGCTAGCGGAGAGGAATGCAGGCCTCACAGCCAAGCCTCATTATGGACACCGAACCGATGTCGTTCTCCTCCCCTATGGGGAAGTGTGGTCTGCTGTGTCCTCCAAATGTCCACCCCCCCTCCCCCACTGGCTCCTCCTTCGTCCAGGTCAGGCATGGCCTGCGGACCACGGAGAGAGCATTGCGGAGAAGGGGCTCAGGCCAAACTAATCACAGGCAGATCAGCAGTAGATTAACTGGCCCGGGCACGACCTCTAGGTTTTCTCAGAATTAAATTAAGGTCCTGGTAATGGCTGGCAGTGCTGGAACCCGAAGTTATTTGGACCTCTGCGGAGCCACGCTGATTGGATTGTGAAGTTGCCGCGAGCGATGGCAGAATACCATCCACTGAGGCAGACGACCTGGTGAGAGAGGCAGGCAACAGACCATCCCTCCCCAAAGCACGTACGCACCCACACTCCTATAGACTCCCTAACACGTTTGTTTAACCAGCGGAGACCATTGTAAATAACATTCTAGTCTCCTCTGTGTCCTTAAGAGAATATTGAATGGAGAATATTCAGTTCAGTGCAATAAATCTTTATCGGATAAGTGTGGTAAACCTGTATGCCAAACCTTATCATCATTACCATATGGGATTTTTGTGTTATTGTGCAATTCCTTGCCTCCCACCTGGCCTTTATGTCTTACAAATATGGTTAGAAGTGAGAGAATGTCGTTCTCTTTCAGCAGCGCTCCTTGTCAGTTATAATTCACGACGAACTCAAGTGAAGGTCTTTAGTTTCTTAAGAAAGATTGATGCCATACTTGTGCAGAGTATTGCATTTCTCGCCATCTGCAATATATTGCACCCATTCCATCTGTCCCGCACAGCCTGTTGGTTGTCATTTAGGCTTTGACTTCTTAAGTCATAACCAGCCAAATTTATCACCAATGGGCCTTTGGCTCTGGTTTGGCTTTTCTCTCTCGTCATTACTGTCTTTGCACCTCTGTGCAGGAGTGCCGGCCGAAGCATTGGCGTGCCACCATTTTGCAGAAGAGGGACAGCCTGCTCATCCAGGAGGTTATAGAGGACGACGTTGGGAATTACACTTGTGAGGTCCTGTTCGCAGGCTTCCTGGTCCGGAGGACCACGGAGCTTACCATCACAGGTAAGATGTGAAGAAAAGCACCTAATAATCACCTATTGTGTCTTTATGTTTACTGGTATGGGTTAGGCATGGGTTAGGTATTAAGGTGCGTTCAGAATTGGTGAACATAGCAAACATTTGCAAACATATTTATTAAACAGTTTTGCGTTTGCATTGTGTTCGCCGTGAATGTTTGCGAACGAAAGCAAATGGTTTGAGGAGGTAGTTCTTGGCGAACACACATTGAAGCTGGACGAAGGGTGAAGAATCTAATATTTTAGGCATTTTTACACAAATCGTTCAAAATTCAAGTTTAAAGCAAACATGTTTGTTGCGAACGTTCGCCGCGGTTTGCCAATTCTGAACGCACCTTAGGTATGGGCTAGGAGAATGCTGGTCAGCATTGTTGAATGAGCTGTGTTTGTTATTTAGAGTTATTGTTTGTTAGAAACATTATAGACATATCAGTTAGCGCTCTGTGAGATAACTGCTGTGGTTGGTACAGTAGCCCCCACCTTTGCAAGCTACCCAAAGAAACCTGACCAATTAGGGCTTCTTATCCCTGATTGGTCTAGCAAATCAACCTTGCCTGTCAATCACATGTGCACGCATTCATGCGATTGGAGGGAGCAGAGCAAGAGGGGGCGGGATTTTGGTTTGTTGCATTTCAAAAACTTCCGATATTTTGTTATTTTTTTTAAATAACATTTTTATGTTAGCGCTTGTTCCTACCTACAGCATCTTTAGATTATGCTACACAACTACAGTGCACACAACTATGTCTTTATAACACTGTTTATTTACTGTAAGGCAACAAATACCCAATACAAATACCCAATACAAATACCCAATACAATACAATACAATACAATCCCCCATTCCTGTCTGTTGTTGTATTTATTTAATCTCTATTGGGTTTACAATAGTGTACAAAATAGAATGTAATCCAGGCCAGAAATTGTAGATTTTTGTAGAGCGCGTTAGTTAAATCTGGCTTTACATTCAATACCATGTGCGGAGAAAGTATAGATGAAATAATGAAAACACAGACAGACAGACAGACAGACAGACAGACAGACAGACAGACAGACAGACAGACAGTCAGACAGGCTGCAGGGGTCTCCTGCTGCCGTGATAATTGCCAAGCTAAGTTGAACGCTGCAGCTCACACTTATGCACCCGCCCAGCGCAGCACTTTGTAGATAGCCGAGCTGTGCTGAAATATTTAAGACTGTGGGTTAAGCCCCTTCACGGAACGAGCTAAAGAGACAGCGCCAAGGTCAGGAGATTTACTCTTTCTCTCGGTCTCTCCCTCTGTCTCTCCATCTTTAACCCCTCTCTCTCGCTTTTCAACCTCATTTTCGCTGCTCTACCTATGTGCGTGAGCCCCTTACCTGGGAAGGTGTCCGTTCAGCCTGTAGCGGACCAGAGCAGCCTGGTCCGGGTGTGACGTCCGGGTTAGGAGGGGACGGGCTGACCTTCACCCTGCTGCAGCTGTAGCTGCGTAGGCGTTCGCTTCCTTCCTGTGCTAGCTTTGCCACGCCTTGTCGGTGCAGTGGGGTGTGTCTTCTGCTGGGCCTCTGAGCATGGACCTCTTCCATTCTCCCCGCGTTTATTTTCCACTCGCTTTTTTGTTCTACATGTTATCGTGTGTTGTAATGTATCGTCACGTGGTTCTTTAAACTTTAAATCATCTCAAAGGGCTTGCTTCCCCTGTGGGTATAGGCATGTGTGTGCGTGTGTGTGTGCGTGTGTGTGCGTGCGTGCGTGCGTGTCTGTGCTGAGGTGGGTGTTAACAGGCACAGAAAGGATGTTTACGTGTGGTTGATTTGTATCTTGTGCAGCGTTTATTTGTGTGCTGGTCATTGCTCTTGTGTGATGGGGAGGCAGATAGCGCAACGCGGTACACAGACTCCCTCCTATCTAGCCTAGATCAACCTGGGAGATATGCACTCGTCCACAGCGCGGCTCACTATTGGTGGGATCCTGAGAGTGTTGCCTCCGGATTGGCTCAGCCTGTGATTGATGGAAAGCGGTGTATTCCCGGCAGAGTTCAATAAGTATGAGGCAGATAGGAGGTAGACGTGCTGTATCTCATTTTATCACCGCTCCGTCACCGCAAACTTCACTCAACACATACTGTGGGTTTCTGCGTACGTTTGTATGTCAACATTGCATATTTTCTTGTTTATTTAGCTATATTGTTGCATATTTTGTGTTCAAGCTTTCTGTACTGCTATATATTTTGTTGTAATTATTTAACCATAGTTGGAATATTAAAGGTGGAGTCAAATATTTTAAGTTAATAATAATAACAAATTAAACATACTGTCTATAGCACTTTTCTTAATACTCAAAGCTGCTTGATAATCTGATATATCTGAATATACTGTATCTACTCGTGTTCCTGAGAAAGTGGGGGTCTGTTCTGTGTGCACGCTGAAAACAAATCTGGTGTTTCTACACAGCCTTTGTGTAAATAGGAACACAAGCAAAGTGGTGCAGACCGCACCACACAACACTGTCTCAGCCCTGGCAATGTGTGTGCAATGTGGGGACAAAGTGAGGGCGCAGCATCCCATGGCATGTGCATTTGTTTTGATAGTGTTCAAATACCAACAGTGTTTCGTTTGTTAGGCTGTCAGTGTGACCACCATGTTCTATAATAGTAAAGTCGTAAAGATTTTACGGGGGCTACGAACACACGTGGCCCATGCTAATGACACAGCTTGAGAGGATGTGTGGGGAGAGAGATGGCTAGAGAAAGCAATTGGGGTATGAAAGCGTAATACAAATTGCTGTGTCATTTTTCTATCTTAGCTCCCTATGTTGCCTGTCGGCACAGAAGTAGGAACGTCAAAATAAACTTGATGGCGCCATAGGGGCCTTAGAACAAAAGTCATAACATATCTGAATTATTAGACGTTCAACATTTAATATTCCCTATAAAATCAACTTTCGGAATGAGGTGAAGTGAGATTTACTACAATTTGTATAAATTACAAAACGTACAAATGATTTACTTTTTTTGACTGATTTAATTTATCTTCTCTTTAATCAACAAGTCACATGTAAAACGCTATCACATTTACTATACCCAATGTTGTATAATTTTAGTTGTCTATGCATGTACAAATATACTGTACATGTACACATTGTTGCACCGACTAACACATACGCCCACACACAAACATGCACGCACACCCACACTCAAACACTTACTGGATAGTCATACAATTACCTCCCGTGTTCCCAGTAATGGAATGTCAATGAGTCGTCATAATAGCAGAAGTCATTTCCTGTGACGCCGGGTCAATGATCTTGTGTTTTAGCCTGGTTGGGTCTATGGCACCTGCCCGTGAAAGTTTAGCGCAAAGTTTATTTCTGGAATGAGAAAACAATCACATTCATTGTCCTTTTATAATAATGCCCTGACCGAGCATACCCATCCCCATGTCCCAGATTCATTAGAATATCCTCCACCACAACAGCCAACTGCAAACAGCGGTAAAGACAGCAATGCATTTGCTCTAGCAGTGTGGGAAGAAATCTCTTGTGTAAAATCCATGTAATCATCAGTGGCGATATCGCTAATAAAATACATGGAAGCACAGACTCCAGCCTCATTAAAAAGATGAAGCCGCAGCACATGTTAAAAACACAGTGTCCTGCTTCAGTTAGATTAGCTCATCCCGACCATAGGCTCATTTCCCTTAATAAACCTATAGTACACCATCATCTCCTCAAGTGGGCGTGATATTATCTACCTTTTATCGCATCCTGTTAAAGGCCGCACTGCCTGGACGGCGAGCATTAAAGGCCAAACTAGGCAGGCTTGCAGGATGGAGGAGGTCATTAAGTTTAACTGATCTTAAATACATTGCAAGACGAGGCTGTCTTTGCTTTGACCATGCTTTGGTGCGTTGCGTGCGTGCGTGCGTGTGTGCGTGTGTGTGTGTGCGTGTGCATACACATCAAAAAATGCACATTCTGGATGCACTGCGCTGTTCTGTATACCAACCTCCATTAGAAGTGGTAGAGAAGGATATATCTGGCATAAGGTCACTAATGGAGGTTAACTACGGGCCTGAACACAGGCAAGCTTATCATCATACTCCTGTAGGCCTTTAATCAGGCGATGAGTCTTTACAGCCTAATGGATGTATAAAAGAAACATCGGCCGTGTGTCTGGTGAGGTTCTAGTATAATGTTCTTAGCCAGCCAGTCCAAGCCAGGAGTATTGCAGGATAACTACAGGCTACATAGTTGTGTTACAGTGGTATACACTGAGGATAAGAACTCCATTATAAAACGAGTAAAGGATTTTGTTCCCCACTTCTCCTCTCCGCAGACGTCAACCGCAGCCTCCCATCTGTAAAGAGAGTGCCTTCTTGTGTACTCCTGTAATTGATTTATAACAGCAGCAGGTAGGCTATTTCCTCTGTGGTCTACGGGGCCCGGCCCGGATAGTCTACTGTCATGTTCATGCACCTCCGCCGTCGGAGACAAGGGCAGCAAAACACTTTGGCACAAAACACTTCCCCGCAATTGATTAATGGATACACGATGCGCGTATACTGTATTGGCGGGTCTGCTAGCCGAGGTTTGCGTGCGGCTGTGTGTGCGGTGTGCGTGCGGTTTGCGTTGTTTTCCCGTGGAACATCTGAATCATTTCTGTTCATCTGTATGGTTCTCCCAGGCACTATTCCAGGACTGTGCTGTTAATGCTACAATACTATAAATCCAGATAAAAGCCCTTGTTCAGCTGATGTATGCAGCTCCTGCCCGCGTCTCTCCCGAGGGAAATATTACACCGACCAGGGGGGAGAGAGAGAGAGAGAGGGAGAGGGGAAGGAGAAGGGGAGAGAGAGAGAGAGAGAGAGAGAGAGAGAGAGAGAGAGAGAGAGAGAGAGTGAGAAAGTTAGAAGGAGGTAGAGAGAGAGAGAGAGAGAGGGGAGGGATGGAGGTAGACAGATGTGTGTGAGAGATGGATGGACAGAGGGGGGGAGAGATAGAGAGAGGGGATGGGAGAGAGGGAGAGAAAAGGCTAGAGAGTGTGGTGAGGGTGAATCCCCCCCCCAAAAGACAGTGAGTGTAAGGAGAAGCCGAGGGGGAGTCCCTCCAGTGTGTTTTCTGTGTTCCCCACCAGCGGCTCCCAACAGAAGCCGTGTGTCCGCGGCTCTAAACACACTATTATTCTAGCGTTCATCACCGCGCACGTTGCTGCGCTTCTCCCGTCTGACTTACTGTAATGGAGTCCTTTTGTGTGATGGATGCCCCGGGCACGCGCTCCCATCTATTGCTCTCATTATACCTCCCGTGTGCGTCCCCCCTCACCACAGAAATGTCTGCAGGAGCGCTCCGCACCATCCGGAGAGCGCTGTGATTCAGGTTGCGGCCAGTGTAAATGCACATTTGCCCACGTCGTATTGGAGGTGGAGAGGGCAAGAGGCAATGTGCGAGAGAGGGTGGGATCGTTCTGCATCGCGTAGAATGACCCGCACGTCCCCCTCACACAAATTGGGGTGGTTGGGGGGGGGGCGGATGGGCACATCTCAGCAGGTTTATGCATTGTGACATGCGATGACAGATTCACGCATCCAAATCCGAATCTAAAATGCTTAAAATATGTGTACGGGATGAGGGGGAATGTCATACTCTGTCTGTATGTGCTTTAGTTTAGCGTATTTTTTTCCTTCTGCACAGACCGTATCTAAATACTGCCTGCTTTCCACGTGCCATATCTTCTGCTGGCTGGCCTGTGATTCATCCTTCATGTGCACATAATAACCTGACTGCCCTTCCCTCCTTCTGAGTGACATCTCAGCTTTGATACGTATAGTTTGTGTGAAGTGTGTGTCGTTTGAAGGCCTGAGGATGTTCTCCAGGACATCGCCTCAGCGCTGTGAAAGGTTCCTTATAGATCTTCGGTTGCCAGGTCACCTTCAGTAGCACGTAGTATGAGTGCACTTCACAGCCATATAAAATGTCTGTGCGCACTCGTGTGTGCGCGCGTGCATTTGTGTACCTATGTGGCACATCAAACAAATAACTTGGAAATAACAGGGATAATAGCTTCCTGTTTCAAATCCTGCCGGGAAAAGGTGTCGACTACTGTGTGTGTGTGTGTCTGTGTGCGTGTGTGTTTGTGTGCACGTGCACGTGTGTGTGATTGTTTTCAGTGCCCACGTTTGACACACACCTGATACCTTTGGGTGCGTTTGTGTCTGTTTATGGTTCCACATTTTGTATTGGCTCTGTGTTTACCTGGCAAGCCAAGCAGAACGCCATCCTAGGAAATTGTGGCACTCTGGAGAGATGTTGTGGAAAGGGAAGCAAGACATCTGTGCCCTGCCCACATTGTACTGTACCCCCACCCCACCCCCTCACCCCAACCACACACACACCACTTTTGGGTTGAAGATGGAGAGATGGATGGAGAGGGTCATCCCGATGGAGACGCGGCGATTAACACCACTATCTTCTTGGCGAGTGCAAAGGAGAGGAACGCAATGATAATCGTTGTGGGGTGAGAACATTTGATTGATTTGCTCTTGACTGAAGCCCTCTCTCTCTCTCTCTCTCTCTCTCTCTCTCTCTCTCTCATTCTCTGTCTCCCTCTCTCCCTCTTCGCGTCTGGTCCACCCCCCACCCTCCCACCCATGCTGGCAGTGTGTGCTGGCCCTCAAGGGAGCGAATGCAGTGACACCTGAGATAGGTGTTACGCCGGCGGTTGGCTCTGTCTGTTTCCACCCTCACACACACCCTGTCAGCCACAGCGGCAGACATTGAAATAATAATTGTCATTGCAGAATTTTTAGTTTTGTTTTTTAGTTTAGTTTTGTTAATATTTCTAATATTTTCCTCTTGTGCATACAGGCGTATGGTTACTTATATATCGTAATATTTATTTCTGTGGTGTTTATGTAATGAAACAACTGTCCAACTGGAGATTGGTACTGCACATCGTGCAGTACGGTATTGTATGCCGTACAGTATGTGTATTTTCCTCGTTTGGCTAACGCTTTTACAAAGAATGTGATAATCCTTATATGACGTCTAGCTAGACATATTTTAGCTCTCACTGATGCACATTGGAGTGATATTCACAGATTAAACCCTGTAATTGATGCTTACAGTTTGTTTGAGAAGTCAGAGGTAGGGTAAATCATGTAACGGTAATACTGGACGAAGCAGGCTAGCTCATTATTTGGAGGTCAACCATCATTTACTGTCATTAGCTAATCTCACTCTGTCTCTCTCGCTCTCGTTCGCCCCTAACCTCTCCACCCCCCACTCTCTCTCTCATGTGGTCTACATCACTATTCATCAGCTGTTCCCCCAGACTCTAAGCAGGCCAGGGTTCACATTGTTTTAATTCAATTAAAATTGACATCAATCTGCATGTGACCAATGAAATTTACATCCCCAACAATTAATCTTCCACTCCCAACCAAAGTAACTGGTTATTATTATCATTAGGCTTAGGGTTGGCACCAAAGCAAAAATGAAATTAAAACCATAATTCAGTCTTTTGAAGCGCTTTGAAGTTCGGGTCAATAATTAAGTAATGTTTCTTAGTGACTGTCAACTTGCATCTGGAGAGCGCCTGGTTCACTGGAGGATAGTCTCGTGCTTAGCTGTTAACCTGTTTGGTTAAACAAGAGAGGAGAGATTGTTATTTTGGACACATTTAACATTTTTGTTTTGGTTTGATCTTTACGTATACAGTATAGAAATATTTAAGGCTTATTCATTTCATTTGAATAATGTTTAGAATAAATAACAGCACGTTGTTCAATATACAGTAAACACCCAAATGCATGTCTTAATTAATCAATTTTATTTTGTTGAACACATTTCTTTGTTAAAATGTAACATACAGTATTCAGGTAATAACACAAGAACTGGCAGGACTCGCTCACAGAACACCGAGATACAGCTGTATCTTTTTGTTCTCACTAAATGGCCCATCAGGCCTTCATCGGTACGACAATGCTATTGTGTACCTATTGTATACAAAAGTCATTCTTCAGTCTTAGACAGTCTGTGCTGCAACAGTATAATCCACTGTTTGCCTATTTCAATGACCTAATCCTATCACAAACACATTTTATTTGTGTATCGAAATTAGTAAAGTATAATTGTGGGCAGTTAGTAAGTATCTTGTTCTAGTGACTCTGACTACATTTTCTCATCTTCACATCTAAAAACATGTCAGGTTCACCCTCCAGCCAGTGCCATCTGACCAGTGACACTGGCACATATCTGGAGTTGGTCCCTGGGCGCTGCACAGCGGCTGCAGTGGGCATTCTACGTGTTTCTTGAATGTCAAGAGAACTATTAAACAGATGCACTAGTATACAATATACTAGTATACAGTGCTTGTATGCGCATCTCAGTGTACCAAGCTCTGTATCATACCATAACGAGTGTTCACAGATGAATTGTGAAAGGCTTCTCATTTACGCAAAGGAATTAAAACATAAAAAGACAAAACACTTCTTGACGTTGCTGCTTTCCGAGCTGGAGGCATAACAAGGCGATCTAACCACATGTAGGAATTCTCGCGGCTTTTTTTTATTGAGCAAATTTGCAAATAATGAAGCTTTGCTTTAACTAGCAGCTGTTGTTGTTATTACAGTCTGACAGCTGTGAGTTTGATGAGAAATATAGGCACTGTGTTCGCTCTTCAAGTACAAATCTTTCTATCCTGAAAATGGAATCCCATTAGATTACAGTTAGGACAGTGCTTTATCTTGACAGGTCCTGATGCTTTACATGGAGCGACAATGTAATGTCAGCATTAACTCTTTTGGTGTGCCGTGGGTCAAAAATGTTGAGTCATTGTACGTGCATGTGAAGCTACAGTATGGTGACTTAAGCTGATTCAAAGCTTTATCCTCCCGCTGAGATGGCAAACATTTTCTCCCAAAAATGAATGTAAATCTCCAGGTATCTCGCAAATATGGTCGTACTCTACTTTTTGTTGACTATAGACTTAGGGCTCTAAGTCTCTGGACGGTGCAAGGCAGTAATGCTAATGGAGAATTTAGTTGTCTCCCGGTTCGTCATGGCATCGCATGCGCAGAATGGGCGTAGGGTGCATGTAAGTGTGTCAGTTAAAAATAGAAAGCTTTTTTTTTTCAAGCCAGTCTAGACATTTGCCGTTCATTATCGAAATGGCAGTTGACCTTGACAAAGCCTTAAAAAAGAATGAGAGGAGCTGATTTGACTGGCTGTCATTGAAGACAGCCCCCAACACTCCTAATATGTTCATTCTAATTCAACCCTTTAACCGAGCCGTCGTTGCGCCCGATTACCGCCACCGTCACATCCCAAAAAAGTATTAGCCTCACCGTAGAACGACTTGAACATGTAGCATGCGCCTCCACCTTTGTCTTGTCTGAAACCGGGCCCTTAATTGTCCCTGGCAGCTTCCGCTGTAACCCTGCTTCCGAAGCCCAGAGTGCCGCAGTCCGGCTAATGTGGTGTTGGAAACAAAGCTTTATTGTTGCAAATTCACTTCAGCGCTAACCCACCATGTTAGAGCAGCGTTTAGCCTTCAAGCCTCTGTCTCCAGAGAGGACTAATCTAGGCAATGCTCCCTCTTTGATCTCTCTCTCTCTCTCTCTCTCTCTCTCTCTCTCTCTCTCTCTCTCTCTCTCTCTCTATCTCTCTCTCTCCCTTTTTTCTCTCCTAATTGACAATCCATTACCTGGACGCGGAAGCTAAAACAACTATTGTGAAGCTGTAATCTGGTTTCCATTTTGGGGCTCGTGCCTCCATCTTGAAATAAAGTGCGAGGCCTTCAGTATTGTGGAGGTGTGGCAGAGATAATGGCTGACACGCAGATCAAAGCCTTCACATTCAAACCCAAATTACAATGAATTCAGAGCTGCTCTGCTCCCCTCCGCTCTCCTCCTCTCCGCTCTCCTCCTCTCCGCTCTCCTCCCTTCCTTTCTCTTACGTTCTCCTCTCCACTTTCCTATACATTCCTTTCTTATCACCCCCCCCCTTCCTTTGCTAGTATATCTCCTCTCCCCCTTGCCCAGTAGAAGCCCCCCTCTCCCTTAATGCAGTGTGATTACTTGTGACTCACCCGGTCACTGCATAATGTCCATGTATCTGTAGGTGTTGTCTGAACCCTGGGATACCGGCCCACGGCTCTGTTGTATCATTAGAGCGGAACCGGTCGGCCCGTCTTTCGCGGCGCGTGCAGAAGTGAAGGTCAATTAGAGGACGTTACGTCTCTTGCTCATTATGTGGTCCCCTTTTAAAAAAAAAAAAAAGGAACATTCAGGAAAGCACTCCGTCCAATTAAAAGATAAGAATGTGACCATTAGCTGGCATACATTCAGACCTGGGGACAGGGCTGGAGAATGTCAGTCATCTGATCTCTCCCGCAGAGCGCTGATGGACACCTCCAGCCTGCAGCACTTCAAACTAATGAAGGCCGTGTATGTACGTGCGTGCGTGTGTGCATGCGCGTGTGTGTGTGCGTGCGTGCGTGCGCGTGTGTGTGTGTGTTTGTGAGTTTGAATGTGGATATGACTGAGTTTAAATGTGTGTGTGTATTTCAACTAGTGTGCATGCATTTATGTGCGTGCGTGTGAGTGTGCGTGCACACGCGTGTGTGTATTTCGGTGTTTGGATTTGCGCGCATGCATTTATGTGCGTGCGTGTGTGTGCGTGTGGGAAGCAACTGTATTTCAGGCGGTTTCTGTTGCTGAACTGAGAGAAAAAGTTTCCAATGACAAAGAAAACTCACACACATGCACACACACACACACAGTGTTCAGATGCAGCATTGTATACAGACTGCATTAGTGTACAGTTCTAGGCCTGTTTTTGTTTTAGATTAGTTTCCATTCTATACATGGCCCTGCGGTACAGTTCACTGCACAATAGCATCCTACCTGTTTGTACTTACTCTGCAGCCAAGAGCGTCGCCTGTGAGGATGGTGTTTGCGTCAGAAGGACTTTGTCTCCCTCCCAATGCCTTCATGTATAAATGTGTGACTAAACGCTTTACAGTAACTGTCATCACCATTTTTGGATGCCATCACCTTCACTGGTGCACAATGGAAATGCTGTCTTACTGTAGCTGCCTCTCTCTCTCTCTCTCTCTCTCTCTCTCTCTCTCGGCCTCCGGCATTACACCGTTAGAGAGGCTGTCCAGGAACCAGTGGCTGTCCTTTCTATTTGTGTGTGCGTGCGTGTGTGTGTTCCTGTGGAAGTGCATCCGTGCGTATTCACCACCGTGTTCAGTATATCACTGTGTGCATGTCGGTGAGCAGCATGTGTATGCCTGCCCAGGTGTGATAAGTAGGGCTGAATGAGAGCGTTACCTGACACCTGTTCCTTCCCGCAGCTTAGTTGCCCGTGTGGACTCACAGGTGTGGCTCTCATCCCCCTTTTCTGCAAGCCAAAGCTATACCGGGGAGCTGGAGCTCTCTGCGGCGCGGTGACGTGCCAGGAAGATGGCGGAGACCGCAAAGCCGGTTGCCAGATGCTGGCGCAAAACCACCATCCCCCCCATCCTCCCCTTCATTCCCCCGCCACGCACCTGTTCCCAGAACCCATTTTCTTTGACATGGCCTCCTCTCTGTGGAGTTTCCATCTCGTCCGCTCGCTTGCCTGGCAACCCGCTGACCAGGAGACAAAATGACAATTACACAGGTTGGTGTGTGACGATAAGGGCTGTGTTGCATCATGGCTGCTCCGTGGGGCTGCGGTATGAATAGCTCCTGCTCCCTCATCAGTGGACTTATGGTTTTCTTTCCCATGAGGAGCAGCGGATGATATACTATATGTGCCAGCTAATAGCAACCAGCAGATGTGTGTATGTGTTCAGGCCTGTGTGCTTGTGTGGCAGGTGTGTGTGTGTGTGTGCGTGCGTGCGTGCGTGTGTGTGTGTGTGTGTGTGTGCGCGGGTTTGTGCTTGTGTGGCGGGTGTGTGTACGTGTGTGTGTGCGTGTGTGTGCTTCCTTGCTCAGCTCAGTGTCTCTCTCTCTCTCTCTCTCTCTCTCTCTCTCTCTCTCAAAACTCCTTTTTTCTGCTGACAGCTCTGCTTATAGGAAGGTGACACAGCAGAATGACATACATATATAT
>JAODUK010019887.1:0-25897 GCA_027564635.1 Typhlichthys eigenmanni
GGGTCCCTTGCTGGAGCTGCTGCCCCCGCGACCCGACTAGCCGGATAAGCGGGAGAAGATGGATGGATGGATGGATGTCCGCATGTTTCACGTTCCAATGTTTTGGTCTAAACAGCAAATTAACATTTTACTACTGTATGGATGTATGTATGCACTGACCTGCTGTGATGTGATTGGATAAATGTATATTTGCCTTAATGAGCAGGTTTACACTACAGGAATCCTTGATAAAGTACTGAATGTGTTAGTTTGAGTTCTCAACGTGAATATCATAAAGGTTAACTATGTACTGTAACTCACACTGATGTGAAAACATCAATCAAAAGCGGGTGTTTGAATTGATTTCAGACTGATACTGACATTCAACAGCGGCACATTATCACCTCCCCTTTATCGTCTCTGATACCTACTGTGGAGAAACGATAAAAAATAATAATCGACTCTGCCTTCACCTTTCACATTCAGATGAAATCCCTGCGCGCTTGTCTCTGCACCTGCCATTTAATCTCGTCCTTCTGGCCATCGTGTTCTCTTTATCTGTGATCAGAATAGCCAACAGACCTTTATCGTACTTATATCAGTGCATGTCGCCTCGCTCATTAACAGTCAAATCCCCGCTTGTGCTCACACGGTATACACAATATACAATTATACGTCTGCTTCTCTCTCTCTCTCCCTTATCCTCTTTTCTCCATGCTTCTCATTCTATGTTGTGTCTAATTAGGACAGAGCATTAGCTTGAGGAGTCGTTTGTGAAGACGTGACACAATCACTTCAATACCGCCGTAATTGAACAGACCTTTCCTGTATGAAATTCACACTGCATACTCCGTAAATGGCCCTTCCTGTTTACCTGCTTGCTTCACTAGCAAAATACAGTGTACACACAAACTGGCAGCCATGTTGGAATGCATGCCTACATATACGCATGGTAGTTACTAAGTGTTTAACCTCCCAAGTGGTAAAGTCATTTATCCAGGGACATAATGGTGCACTAATGGAAACTTGCGCCTGAGTGCTTTCAATGGAACCGCCCACTCTTCCATTTCCAAAGGGTAACTACTGTATCCCATACGCAATTTACAGACGTACCACAAACACACATTTGCCTAAATGCCTGTCTTTTTCAGGCTGGTCTAATTGAAAAACCTGCTGATGTTGAAGGGTCAGTGTTAAGGGGGACTCATAGTGCGGCGTGGGGTCATGCATCATGCGCCGCGAGGCGGGAAACAGAGGCTGCCATTATTGGATCAGCACCGGTTCATTAAGTCTCTACGTGACACAGCCTGCTATAGCTATACTCTGGACAGACAGAGAGACAGGAAGGGAAAGAGAGTGGGTGTGAGAGCTGAGATTTGATAAGACAAAGTCTAGGAGGAAGACGGCTGTCGACACTCAGTGACTATGCAGTCACCGAGCGCACCTTTAATAAGGTACTCATATTTTAACGGTCTGTCCGTCCTGTGGCCTGTACTGTGGTTTCATTTGTTCCCTGTGTGTTTCAGGCATTCTTTATCATGCCCTGTCTTTCCTGACAAAGAAAGACTAGTCTCGTTAGTTCCACCTGTGTCTTGGGTAATAACCTGCCCCTCATTGTAGATGTCCAATGGCCTGTCTTCCTGTCTTGTCTACTTGTGTATATAAGCCCTAGTGTATTCCCATCCTGTGTCGGTAAGTTTCAAAGGTATATGTTGCGCCCTGTGTGCTTTCCTATTTTTATTAAACATTTTGTTATTTACAAGTTCTGCGTTTGAGTCCTCAACTCCGTTTAGCATTACACCTATATTTAGTTATTTCGTTTTACGATATCTCATATGTGCAGAGTTTAGAAAATACAGTGTATAGAAATAATACTGCTAGTATTGTAAAACAAAAATAGTAAACTGTATAATAGTATGCAATACACATCTATAAAAATAATAATAATGCTCGATTTATAATTTTATTTCTTTATTTTTTTTACAACCAGGCATCATGTAATCTAACTGGGAAATTGCTTTTAAGATAGGCATCTCATACCAAGTTCAGTAATATTAATGTCATTCAGTTGAAAGGTAATACGTGCAGATATGCCATATCCTAATGATAACATTGATATTAAAACATGTGCTAAGCCATATATAACCTGGTACGGTTGGACTAATATTACCTAACCTGCATGCAGACATAGCTAAAGAAATGGCTCCATCTGTTGGATATGATGTGTAAAAACTGCAATTCATTCATGAAAGTACTGGCAATCAAATATGCATGTTTGTTTGTTGTTGGTATGCAAATTCCTCATAACTGCATTATTCCCAGAATGTTGTCATTACGTTATAATAATATGTAAAGTGCAAAGTAGTTTAAATACAGAGTAAATAAAAAATTTATAAAATTATATTAAACTGTATTGAGCACCTTTAAAAACAGAGTTTACAAAGTAATTTGACAGGCAGAACAAATCAGATCATTTAATTTGGTTATTTAGATCAGTTAATTAAAAGTGCATTAATAGTTAGAAAATATGAAAAAAATCATAATAAAAGCAATGTATATTGTTGTTATTCTGTGCTATTGTTATCTAACAATATATAACAATAGCAGAAAATATCAATAAAATACATAAAACTACATAATAATCTAAGTCTAAAATATAAAGTAAAACAAGATGATAAAGTAAAACATAAAATGGAAATAAAGCAGATAAAATAGAAGAATAGAGAAGAGAGAGCTACAAACTGAAGACTAAACATGAAGGCATGCTGAAAGTGTGTTTTCATAATATATTTAAAACATTCTACTGTCTGCTAGCCGTATCTCCAAGTAAGGAATTCCAAAAGAGGCATGGATGGAGAACCAGGGTCACCTTTCATTTTGAACCTTGACTTTGTAACAGATATGGTGGGTCCCAACTGAGGCTACATGTTGGCTCATGTAAGTTTACTAGATCTGTTATGTAACTTGAGCTATTGTCCCTAGTGTGACTTAAAAGTGATCAATACAATCTTCCCTACAAGAGTAGGGAAGCCAATATTGGGGTGATGTGATGTCGCTAACACAAGTCAGAGGCCTAGCGGCTGTATTCTGAACTAGTTGGAGGCAGCAGAGTGACCTTTGACTTGAGGGAGTTGAATATGAATATGAATATATATGTAAGAGGAATATTAGTTTGAACCTACAACACAAATATAAAAAATGGACAGGACACAGCATCATTTTGTTACTTCAGTTCATTTGTATGTTTTTATTTCCTTTTTTTCAAAGTCATAACAGCAAGAAGTATAGCACTGCAGGCCCCATGAAAGAAAGTGTCAATCAAGTTTTCTCTTTAGCACACACACACACACACACACACACACCTTATTGATTCCTCTGCACAACCAGGGGTTATATTAATTAACAACTTTCAACAGCACAATGTTCTGTGGCAACTTTAATCTGTGTACAAAGACCAATCCGCATTATAATTTTTTCCAAACGATCTCCCTCCTCTTTTTCACTATTTGTCAATCCACACATATAAGTATTTTTATTTTATGGCTTTAGACTGTGGCTGTTAGTGGTCTACACTACAAGTGCTTTTCAGAGGAGGTCGCCATCATGCCAGTATGACAGATCCCTTCTTGGGGCATGAATCAGTAAAACAATCAGAAATAAACAGCAGCAACATACATAATACATCATTGTAGCGCTACAAGCAGAGAAAAACAAAGAAAAGTTCAGTTTACATCATACCATAAACCTAAGCATGCGTGCTTGTAGAAGATGAAAAGGGCTGTGATGATCAGGACAAAACCCAACTAAGTTTGTACACTAATCCATTATAATAACCAATCTCAAATTATTGTATTATTTTATTCTGCCTGATGATAATCTACATTCACATTATGTAAATTTCATCTAGTAGAAGCACAGCTTACAAACATAAAGAACGTACGTATACGTAGCTATGGCGTTTGTGTTGTATGTATTTGAACTCTCCAAGTGGTGAAACCTCTGCGAAATATATTCTTTTATTATTCTTTTTTAAATAAACCACTATTCTATTTTAAGTCTTTTTTAACAAACATTTTAGTCCATTACAATGATAGAATATTGGATACTGTAAATATATCTTGTTGTGTAACATGTTTTCCTATTCAATACTGTGTTGTGATTTCTTTTCAACGGTATATGTATTTCCTTTAACATGCATTTTTCTGACTAAAGTAAAGAAAACAAGGACTAGTTGTGATTGGCTTGTCCTGGGAGGGCAAGGCTCGGACACACACACCTGTTGCAAAGCAGGTAAGGCCACCAGACAAACCCAGCCAGGGCTTCCTCCGGAACATTACCTGGCAAACTACAAGCTGCTGACAAAAAAGAAAAGCAACACTTTGCCTTTTCTGAAAGGGGTAGGAGAGTGAGAACTCAGTGCCCTTTTTTACGCAAGCAATTTTGTTCAGCCTTCATAAGAATTTTTTTTTGTTATCCTAGCAAAATTCCTTTTTGTCATAGACATATTTTTTTTTATTCAAAATAAGATCTCAATATACACGATTCTCTCTTTTTTGACTATGTACAGGAGTGCAAAAAAGTCAACCATCACCGCTTGGTTTCCCTCTAGTTCTCTTATGGTTTGCTTAGTAAGAGATCAGTGTGCATAATCAGTATTTCCACCTGGCACCTTCACCTGACCCCGTCAGCAACACCCGAAAAGTGATCAAATATGCAGCTTGTTTTCCAACATGGCCCAATTTCCAGGGAGAGTAAAAATATTCAAACAATAGTTACCTTTTGAAATGGATACAGTAAAAAATAACATATTTACTCTAAACATCTAAGAACTAGATTTTCTTTAATAATAGTATTTGTATTTTTTCTTGACTAGTTACAAACCATACAATCATTAAAATAGTACTCATATTGATGGCTGTTAGCCTCTCTCTCTTCTGTTAGCTCCTCATATAAAACATCTTTGTCTAAAGAATGCAAACCAACCAGAGAAATAAACACTATGCATACATTCCGTATGACGTAGAAAATATTGAGTTTACAATCGTAATCATACCAAAATCAACATTACATGGAATTTCTGAAAACTGTGCATGAAGAACACACAAACACACACTTGACCTTATATTCAATATAAGACAGATAAATCTAATACAAAATTATTTTTAAAAAATATTAAAATGTCACCAAAAATAAAGTGAAACGTCTTATTGAGAAGGAAAAAAAAGAGAAAAAAAGATTCCAAGAATAACAGTGACAGTTATATAGTGCTCTGTGTGTACATCTTTGTGTGTGTTTTATGATGTAGAGGCAACTGGATGGTACAAAACGACATGTTGCATTGTGCTGACCCAATGGTGCTCTCTAAGGCGTTGGATGAGTAATACAATCGTAATTTTCTACCCACAAATCTTTTCACCAATTCAGTATGCCTACAGAACGCCCAGAACAGAACAGAAAGTTCTAGAGATCTACTCTAAACAACCAAACCATCGTGAGCCACAGTGATGTAGCCCACACATATTTTAAAGCGTGGCTCTACTACTCCATTCACAATATCTAAATCAATGACACACACAAACAAAAGACTTTGGCTGACTTTCAGAAAACTTTTCTCAAGTAGACACATTAAAACAGATTTTCTTAAATATGTCAGACTATATACACAGCACTGAATATACTTAAACAAATCACCATAAAATAGGAGCAACAATACTTTTTTAAATAAAATCAGCCTGTAGAAATTGTAAATCCACTGTTATTCACCTTCACTTCTGTCTCAGCAGTTTTTTGACCTAGTGAGTTCCTCCATTGTTTCTATTTTTAAGCCTCTACAACAATGCGAGAGAGAAATGTTGATCTTTCTGAAGAGTGAAGCACCTAGACCCAGCTCCATTAGCCTTTGGGGTGTATCATCACTTTTCATCACTGCGATGGATGCAGCTATTCATTTGTCCTACAGTACCGCCCACCATCCACGTACAAGTTCAAATAAAACAATGATGCTTTGAAGAACAACTGCAGATTCTGTAAATAATTCAAATGTATTTTTAAATCAGTGTGTAACACTGCAAACATTCTAGCAATGTGTCTGAGATGTATGGCACTTCACTGTGTGCTTCATGGGTAGAAAGATTTAGGAAAAACCCCATCAATGACCCTCAGCTGCTATTACCTTACGGAGCACTTGTGTGCCATTCAGTATTAGTATGACAAAAAAAATGTAAAATGAAAACACAAAATGATAAGTACAGCAGTGTGCATGCATAAGTCATTCAGTTAAATTATCTTCCTCCTTCCCTCTATCATATTCATATAAATGCAAGGCGCACCTTTGTGTAAACAAATTAACCAGTTACAAAATACCAACAAAAAAAAAAAATAATAATAATCCTTGGTCTATGGACATACCAACCTCGTCGTATACTAGTCGACTCTCCGAACATTTACCTCATGTTGACATTCAAAGTGTGTCTGGTGAATAAAGGTTAAGTTGCCTCTACGGAGCGAAAGGCCAACTAGTGAATGATGTTCTTCAGTTCTGCTGTTGCCGTGTACATGAATTACACACGAGAACAACTGCTAACAGACTAGGCCCTCATAAGTTTCATGCAGACTTCTGACGCTCCGTTTTACATGTGGTTCTCCATTTACAGGCATGAAGAGTGGTCGTTAATGTTGGACTGAACACCAGCACACTCCCATTTGATCTAAACATCGCAGGAAATGAAACTCATGTTATTAATGTACATTTGGAAACAAAAACATCTTCTTGGAACAAGCTGTAAGTAAAGTTACAATACTGTCGTGCTGCAATAACTTCTCATTATGTGACTGGTGTGTACAAATATTGTGATGTATAACAAGAATAATATCAGCAATATAATACTTATTGCAGCCATACACATACCCATGAACTGACATTATGGGAGCCTAGATAGAATACAAAACAGCATTGGTTTTACTTAATCATTTGAGTTGTGAGAAAGTTGTTCAGTACGTACTGTTACTTATTGAGATTCCTACATCTGGGTCACATACTTGTGACTAGTCAGATGGTCTGCAGATATTATTGGAATCTGCATGAGAGAGAGAAAGAGAGAGAGAGAGAGAAACAAACTGTATGAAATAAAACATTATCATAATAAAGCCAAGGTGTAAAATAAGTGGCTGCTTGTGGTAATCGGTATGGAACATCATGCATCCATGCTTCCTTCAGTATCAGGCTTGTAAACATCATACCGGGCAAGTTAAAGCAATATCGAACTATAATATACCCCTTGACTGTATAATGTCTTATCCTCAATGGCATTCGGAAATGGAGCATTTTGTTTGGGCTCTACGACGGTGGCCACAGCCTCACAAAGCAATGACTGCGAGGCTTGAAGTGCGAAAACACATGAACAGGAAACACTTAGCCAATTGGCATGGCATGTTTTGTATATACAATGGAACCCGTGAAGGTTGAACAAACTAAAACAAATTGGATTAATTACATAAACAGACCAAACAGAATATTATTGTCAGTGTGTGTTGAAGTCAAAGCAAGAGAGCTATCCAGTCAAGGCTTTTACAACAGTCACAACATCACTTTAACAAGTCTGAGGTGACAAGGATTGTCAAAACAGAGGATGTGAGGGTAGAGAAGGAGCAAACCTGATTGGCTGTTGCTGTTACAAAGGGAACACTTGTGGCAGAGGTGGAGGCTGCAGACACAGTAGCTGGGGAGGCACCGTGCATCATGGGAACTTAAGGAAGGAGGAGGGGGGGAGAGCACAGGCAGTTGAACTGGAGTAAGCGCTACAGCTGTACTGCTATAAGGCTAGAGGTCAGTTAAATGCTAATAAGCACGGGGACAATTTCAATGAAACACGACATTTGTCTTATTTGCACAGTAACCACTGTGATAGGGTTAACAAGTACTGCAAGTGCAACCACTACTGCTATATTCAACATCTCATGTCGCTATGGCATGGCGGAAGACGACAATAAAGTGTGACGTGCTTTACGCACGAGGCTATTCTAATGAAGCCCTGTTTAACGGGGAGTGAGCTGAGACAAGAATTAGGTGACAGACAGACATATAGCGTAGCAAAGGAGGGCATCGTTCCATTGCTACATGACACATAGATTAGCGTGACAGGGAAATGCACTGTGGAATAACAACACAAAGATAAGGCAGCTTCTCAAATTACATTGAGCAATGTGTCTGATAATCATGTCAAGCTGAACTTCATCTGCAACTCACAATCCGTCAGCCACACCTTGATGATAGCATGGATCACAAATGACAAAGGCTTCGTTATGCATATTTCATGTTTTGGTTCAGAATGTGCTCAGATGTGGCTTGAGATGGAAGGTGGGTGACTAATACATGGGCTCAGAGAGGTAGTCAATAAGGAGCGCTGGCACCTACCAATGCTTGTTGCAGGTGTCATGCAGAATATAGAGCCTGCCCATCATGCATTGCAACAGGAAGTGGATTGGAAAGGGAGATGGGAGAAAAAAAAAATAAAGACAATTGGTCACGTCATACAATATTCGATGTTATATGAGCAACAATACACTTCTGGACAATGACAACATAAACTAAGATATGGATGTACAGTATTATGATATGTTAACCTCTTGCTATTGAGTAGCTGTTATTATTTTATAACAATATTAATGATTAATACAATTTCATAAGTCGACAGTCAACCACATGTATTACAGCTTTGCACATACGTCAACAGAAAATATAAATACAACATAATGGAAGCACGTGTGTTCTCCCTGTCAATGATCAGTATGTATCGCCATGACATCACAGGTCACCGTGAAGACGATCATGTTGCTCTCAGATGTGTTATAGTCATTTGCAGACAGATGTCATAACTGTATGCAGTATTTAGCAGTGAGCTGGTGTGCAGTAGCATCACTCAGAGAGGGGATCAATGACAGGCTATTCTTAGTAGGCTGCCAGACCAGAACAGGAACACTGTGTGAGATGCGGTGAACACGGCACTTCCCAGAAGCTCATACTGCTGTTTGTGAGTGCGTGCGCATGTCCACAGACCAGTTCTGACTAGTTAGTGCGTGTGTTTGTGTTTCGTCTTGTATGCATCTTTACAATGGTGTACAATATGCTTGCTGTGCTGTATGTGTGGCACACACACACACATACAGCATGTGGTTACAGTCCTCACACACGTGTGCTATAGTGAAGCCTGTGCAGTGGACTCACCAGGACCTATGACCTTACCTGATGGTATGAAGGCAGCCTGCTGCTGGAACTGCATGTTGGCCAGTGCTTGTTGGTACTGGAACATGCCAGCGTTGAACATGGTGGTGGCACCATTGGCTTTTTCAAGTGCAGGTCTCTTTGGTAAAGGAGGCAGGACAGGAGGGAGCCCCTGATGAGGGGACAACCGGCAAAATAAAAAGGATGGGGATGGGGCAAACGATGGTAGCAGTGACATTCATGACAGAGAGAGGAGAGAATATCGTTAGAAAATATGGTCGAAGGTGCAACAGGTGTTGTAAACATTAACAAGCAAGCACTGAGCTACAATACTTTGCAGACAAACAGAGCTAGCTAGCGGCAACATAAGTCATTTACATAACGTATGACTGAATCTCACCGACACATTTTGCAGGCACTAAACAAAACTGTCAACTGTCAACGACAACAGCTCTAAGATACAAGGGTAATGACCGCTGGACCACCGACAGAGGTGATGTATAGTTAGCGGAGGCTGCACTGCTAGCTCCATGATAACAGAAGAAGAAGTATGTCATGACACCTCCCACAATTACACATGCAATATGGGAAATTATAAAATCAAGCAAGGTTGGCCTATTATTAGTTATCAGATACAGGAACACACTGTCATGCCAGATTTGCATTTGAACTCTGTTGATGTTGAGGTGATGAACTGACTGTGGACAGAAGAGGCACTCATTTGTTCACATTTTAATTGGGATATTATTAACGACAATCAAGGGACAGTAGTGCCATCTACATATCTCACACAAAAACGTGGGCCACAGTAAGTTTATCACCCCTTTAAAGTAAAACTACTGTTTAGATCCTTATATACGTATATTGTTAAAGTCAGAAGTTATCTAGTATAATAGCCATGCCAAGCTAAAAGGTGAAAGATCATAGTACCAGGTCAAAGGTTGCGTCGAGGGGTCGCTTCAGTGATTTGACAGCCGACTGAGTCTTAATTAGCAGGCAGCGAGCACATGATGGCAATGGGCCAATGGGATCAAGCGCATTAACATAAACCAGCAAGCGGAGGTGCGTCATGGAGGCAGCAGTGCAGTTTGGGTTGGTGAGAAACACAACACAGCAAAAACAACAATAAAAATAAAAACAAACAAACAAACAAATAAAACAAATCATTGAAATGCAATATACAACAACAGTAACAGGACTACGACATGCACATTAATGTCTCTAGAAAGGTATTGGGCCCTTCAATCACCTACACTGCTGGGAAGTTGTTCTGACACATCTTTAAATATCCTGACTTAGCAACACATCAACATACTGCATTTGCTAGCTGTTGGGCCATTATCACAGTGATGGTAGTCCCGGGCCATGGCGTTTTAATGTGGCTGACTACACTTGCTCTCAGGCGCTGTATGGGCCTGTTCAAACCCTGCTGGTTCACTTTTGTATATTGTACTGTATATGCAACAGACGGTCAATTTTAACAAATCACAAACAATACAATAACTAATAAGAGAAAAAAGAGTGAAGGGGCATGACTCACCCTAGCTTGATAAAACACATTCTGGGACTGATTCATTATACGTTGCTCGTATTCATGTTGCTCAATTTCATGATTATGTAATTAAATTGTAAAGTGTTCATATTTACAAAATATACCCTTCTTTTCTCACTACCAACTGCCAGATTCATGCTTTCAGCTACAATGTATATCAGGCTGCCATACAACATTGATTTATTTGTTAACTCAACAATGAATTACTAAGGCAGAATGCTGTTGATCACTATTTAACCTTTTCAGATTTCAATTGCTGTTGCATCTCAATAAAAGTGAGAATAATTACTATAAAGATTTGTGATTGAGGTCCAGTAACTGCATAATCTATAACTGTATATCATGAATCACTCAGTCATCAGGCAGCAGTAGGTTATAGTGGCAAAGCCAAGAAAGTGTGCTCAATGTAAAACAGAGATATAGCTTGTGTGTTGACTGTTCCTAAAACATATAGACGTGGGGAGCCACAATGTCATTCTCAGACCCCACTGACTTCTGGATTGTTGCTACAGTACCATGGTTTTGTGACGTTTCACTTATTCAAGTGGTGAAATTGACAGGAACATTGATTAAATGTTCCCAAATTAGATTTGCTTTTGAAAACTACGAAAAAATATTACATGGTACCATCTAACGGTGCCAAACACACAAGAACTATAATTCCCATCATACAGCATTTAGACATGCTGATGCTGTCATTACTGTAACTTGACCAACAATGTTTGCCATCCTTAAGGCAGAGGGAAGCATGTAGGTTAATGGTTGACTTGACAGACCTGTTTGGCAATATACTCATTTGGTCAAAGAATGTTGAGGTTGAACCGTGCTGTCTTTTTTATATCAATGAAAGAAAAAAATAAATCCCTAGCCTACCGTGTTGTGTGGATGAACGATAGCCCTATCGTTCATCCACACAAAGATGACATTTAACTGACTGTCAGTTAAGGATCTGGTTTTCTCTGTGATGACTGCATAATGCCCGTGGAGTAGCTCTTCCACAGATGTGTTCATTGTCTAATATGCTATACTGCCATGTTTAAAGAATGCTACATTACTTAACCATACTGGTTGCCGTACTATACAGTAGGCTATAGACTGTTAAAGGTTGTGATGACCCCACAGTAGCTTCCCATTTGTTCTGTTCTGTGCTTTGTTGCATGTAGCTGACTCAGGTGTTGACTCACACTGTTAATGAGCCCAGCTACCTGCAACCAAGCACAGAGGAGAGCAAGCAGAAAGCGAGCGTGGGTTCGTCATCGTCACACGGTATATACAGTAAACCATGTAGATGTAGCCACGTGCTGTTATGCCCTACTCAACACAAAAACAGAAGCTATGGCAGAGCAGGGCCAGCTGGGAAGGCTAGCGCAGGGTAGACACATAGAACTGTAGGGGGTGGGTTATAGCCAGCACATTTACTATATGGTTATCTCTAGGTTCTGGTAGGTTCTGGAGGCACACCTACCATGGCTGCGGCTGCGGCTGCCTGGTTGACCTGGTGCTGCGCGGCCTTGATCTTGGCCTGCAGGTGGGCGGGTGGGTGGAAGTACTTGCACTTCTCCCGGGAGCAGCGGCCCTTGATGTAGTCCATGCACACGGTGACCGTGTTGTCGTTGGTGTCGATCATGGTGCTGTCCGACGGGTGTGCGAAGCGACAGTCGTTCTCGCCCCGCGTACAGTTTCCCCGCTGGTACTCCCGACACACCTGGCGGACACACACACACACACACACACACACACACAGTCAGTCTTGATCAAGACTTAACCAGACAGGTTCAGCCGTTACTGTTCGCTGACTAACAGGCTGAACCGCTATAGCAGCGTTTGCTTATGGAACACAAAAAGGGTCACAATTCTCCACTAACTGCACTTAAAACTATCATACCACATATCATACAGCATATATCATATCACTGAAAACGACAAAAAAAAGTGCGTTCTGTTGATAAACTGTGCATATTTTTTGCCGTTTTGCTGACCAAAATGGCCAAAATACGCACGTTCTGTATTTCACAGTGTTGTTCTTTTTATGGTGCCGTTATGGTGTAATTCTCGTGCCACCATAACGCCGTGAAATATGCGCGTTTGGTTTTGTCAACAGAACATGCATATTTCACGCCGTTCTAGTGACAAGATAACATTGTGAAATATGCACATTCTCTCATAATCTAATGAGCTCCACCTGTTAATTTACATTTGGGTGGAAGATTTGAACTTCTTCCACCCAATCAAAGACAACTTAGACCACAAAAGTTCACTATGCGTGGTATGATAGTTTTACGTGGAGAATTGTGACCCTTTTGGCATTCCATATTTGCTAGCTCAGGGATCAGATTCAGCCAACATGCAGGCCTAGCTTATAGCTATTATTGCAATGCAGCTGCCTTGCTGCTCTTCCAACTTGATCCAATAGAGGGCAGTATCAGCACAGAGAAGTGGGACAGCTTCAGTCTCAAACAGGAGCCAATAGAAGGCTGGCATCCCTGTATAGTCAGCTGGCACTGACGTGGTCACCCAGACAGCGACAGATACATTATCTCATGAGACAGCACTTTCTGGAACTCAGTGCAGTAACATTATAACCCTTGCGTGCGAGCTAGTGGCTGCATCCTATCCATTCCATGTGAAAGGTAATTGCATGTTATTTTCTACTAATGTATGAGTCACGGTGACAAGACAGGGCTGTTAACTTGAGGCTGTGGGAGAAGGCGATGCCACCAGCGCTGCCATTAGTCTCCTGCGACATCCCATCCACGATCACTGATTTGCAAGAGATGATTCGCTCTCTCCGTATATTTCCCTGTGCTCCACTCTCTGTCTGAATGTCTTGTCTCTCCTTCACAAACACACACATGCGCACACACACGCACCAACACACACACAAACATGCACACTCTACGTCCTCATTATAGATGTATGTGCAGGCACGCGTGCACATGCACGCTCGCTCACACACCAGCAAATACGCCAGCGCCCACCATTGCCGACCACCGCGACTGCTGGTCTTATTCTCTTTTATTTTTTTAAAGAAGCGAGAGGAAAAAAAGGACGCCTTGTTGTCAGGCAGATGTTGGAGAGGCGGGCGTGCGAGGGAGCGGGTGCGGGGTGGAAGGAGGGAGGGAGGGAAGAAACTAGAGCGAGAGAGAGGAGAGAAAACGTAAGAGAGGCTGAATAACAAGGACAGAGGAAGACATATGCATTGAGGAGAGAGAGAGAGAGAGAGAGAGAGAGAGAGAGAGAGAGAGAGAGAGAGAGAGAGCGAGCGAGCACAGAAAGTCTCTCGGGGCAGGGCAAGTGAGTCTGACACCATTGGAGGGAGGGGTCAACTGGAATCAAGGGAAAGAACAAAGACAGGGTAAACAGAGGAGACTTTGTGCTCCTGCTCAAGGTGTTGGGTCAGCAGGTTACTTTTAACACCGGTAAATCATGCGTAAGTGAGAGTGAATCCCGGGAAAGTGCTTGGTTGGCCAAAACAAATGAAGGGCCCGCTAATCATATTTCTGTCCCCATGGTAACAGTCCCTCGGGCCGTTTACATCACCATGGTTGCAGGTGAGAAGGATTTGATTTCAGAGTGAAATGCTGCATTATATCTACAGTACATTACAGAGAGCAATAAAGTAAAAGAGAAATCACAATGATAAAGTGTCAAAGGCTCATCTTATAAAATAAGAATTCCTCCCAGCTTAAGCTAATGTTAAGTGTGATTTCAATGGTGTTTATCTACAACAACACTTTTCTTTTAGATGTTAATAGTAAAAGTCCTTTCTGGCAAATTAAAGAGTGTCATCTGTCTCAATGAAATGACGTGACACATTGCTTTTAACAACTTTCCCTATATGTATACAGTGTAAAAATAAAATAACACATAAATACTGTTTTTCCACAGTTAGTGTTACCACTGTACATCTATTAAATGTAATCGCTGTTTGTTTAAAATTATCCACTTATTGAAAACAGTCCAAGTGTTTGACAGTGGTTTCTATTATCAGCAAATATCGTGATTTACAGTTGACTGTGTCCTTCCAAAACAAACACACATACTACTGTTTCCTTCCTAATGACGCTGTCACCTCTCATTGGCTGTTGTTCACATATGAATTTCCCATCAACATTAATAAGCTGCGTCGTTCAACATCACATTTCAACGTAACCTTTGCAGTGTTCCTGAACGCCTCCTGTCTGCCTCTAACAATTTCTCAGATTTCCTCCACAGCTCACTGCTTACGAAACAGTAAAGAGAACGCTTGTAGTGGAGATGTGCCAGCTGGGTTTTAACTGTAACCGCAGAGTGTCATTCCAGGCAACATAACTGACCATCCTGACTTTACAAGCTCAACCTGCTCCTCTGTGCTCATCGGCCTCTATGCAAAGTCATTTGTCATAGAGGCGATGCCAACAGGTGTCAATCAAACTATTTAATAACAGGGGAGGATGCCTGTCTGAACTACACACACATTGGACATCGATGACAGGTCATGGTTCTGTGTGGATTTACCAGGCTATAGGATGAGATACAGAAATAGTGAAATGCATGTACGTGGCAACACACACACACACACACACAAATAATAATAATATAAACAACATATACAGTAAGTCAGTAATGTATGAAATGTATTATTTTATTAATTAAACTACATCATTAATATGGTGCCTCCCACCATAAAACCTATCATTTGGGGGATGTACAGAACCACACTAAAATAGTTAGTGGAGAAATCCCCTCATTAACATCTCCTTCCTTCATCTTAAGTCTGGTTAATGATCGCATTATGCTAACAGGATGTAGTTACAGTACATACAAGACGCTGTATATAACATTCATAGTTGAAGTCTACAAACAGAAACGGCTTAGCAAAGTCTTTCTATTTTGGGGTTTTAATATTCAAATAGGGACAGCCCACATCTAACAAGCTCAGTCTGTTCACATTGCAGGGAGATGGATGCTCAGATGCCCTGCTCAGATCCACTGTTTATTAGATTTCTGTTAATCTAACATTGATCTAACATTTGAATCAGCATCTAAGATGAGACAAATTCATTACATGCATCCATGTGCAGATGGGTGTATATTCTGTGTTTGTGTTGATGTGTGTGCATGCTGTAGGTGTGATGTATGCATTCACACAACCGCATTCTTAATGTGTATATTTTTGTGTGTGTATGCCTGAAAATGTGTTAGTGTGTGCATCTACATTCGTACGTACGCACTGTACGTGCATGTGTGTGTGTATTTACGTGTGTGTGTGCATATGTGTTCACGCGTATGTGTGTTCACATGTAATGTGTGTGCTCACATATGCCCACGTGTGTTTATGTGTATGTGCATGTGTTCATGTGTGTGTTCACGTGTATGTGCATGTGTATTCACACGTGTGTGTGTGTGTGCGCGCGTGTTCACATGTGTGTTCATGTGTGCAGACCTGCCAACCTTGGACAACTGGTTAGAGTACCAGGTGTGCACGGAAAACAGGAGATTCAACTCGAGTGTGTAGCAGGTACCGAAATGTGGTATTTCTTAATTTCCTGAATTCTGGTGTAATTTTATGCACACATTTGTGCCTGTGTGTGTGTGTGTGTGTGTGTGTGTGTGTGTGTGTGTAGGATGCGTAAATATGACTGGAGATGCCATTAATATAGTCAGACATTATAACAACAGATATGCCCAGTCAGTTTTCACAGACTTGCTGCAGAAATGACTATTTTTACGGTCTGCCATGAGACAACATAGGCAAAAACGGCTGCTGATAGGCTTAAATGAATTGGGTCTGTTCAAGGAGCAGAAGAATGAACGTGAAAGTCACACAGCCGGACAAATCTCTGATGATACATATACATTATTTTAAGAGAAAATGATCAGCACATTATGTGAATATTGTGAATACAGCCAACGATTCATCCTCAGGGCATGAATCAGGGCAGGCTCGCATCACAGAAGAAGACATGACGCAAGCCTTTATAAAATGAGCGCTCGTTTATTTCAAGTTGAAAAATGTTCAACTTTGGGTGAAACGCCGCACCCATCACTGTCATTGTTTCCCTGGCCGTCCAATCGCAGCGGTGAAGGGGCGGGACAAATACTACGAGCGACCGTCACATCCTACTTCATGCACACAACAACAATAATGGAGAAGTTGATAGTCAGATGATATCCCCGGACTACTACAACAATACTAACACGAAAAATAATGTATAGAATATTACAAATGAAATAATTTATTGATAACAAAAACTAGCATTTATTTGCAACATATGAATTCCCACGGAGATTCTGTTTCATAGAAACCAAAGCGTCTCAGCTGAAAGAAACGCTGCGCTTCCAAAAACACTTCATAGCTTTTTTAACTTTAAAAGACAGTAAGATATATGGAATTGTAGGCTGTTGAAGGACAGTAAATTTATTAGGCTAATAACTTGCATTGTAGCAGGATAAATACTGAGCTCTCTCTCTGAGCTTTTATATCCTCGTGGTGTTACAGGAAGGGGAATGCAAATTGTGGGACCGTCTATGTATCTAGTCCCCCGTTTCTGGCCCTCCCAAAAAAATCCTGAACAGAGAAATTATTAAATACAGTTTAACAGTCTAACTCTACAAAAAAATACTACATAGCTAACAGTATTCTCACGTTTAAATTAATGGATTTCTAACATATATAAAGTATTTCCAAGAAAATCTTTTCTTTACACGATCTTTACCAAATGTTTTAGCACATAGTATAAATCGGACAATGAGTACCTCTAACACTGACTTGCAAATGGATAGCGGTGACTTTGTTCATGTGTGTGTGTGTGCGTGCCTGTCACCTCCAGCCTGTCGGTCCTCATGATCTTCTGTGCAGCAGCAGCAGCAGCAGGTACGTTGGGGCTGCTGGTGACCAGGACTGGGGCACTAGGCAGCATGTCAGCAGGCATCAAGCCGGGGGACACGGGGCCCAGGTAAGGGTTAAACGCTGCCGCCGCCCCACTGGCGTTGGTGGCCAGGCCAGGTGTGATTGAGAACATGGGCTGTGGAGGAACAGGTTTTAACTTTAGCTGTAATCATTTTTAGTGCAGTTTATAAAATAAGTACAATGTGCAGGGGTATTGTTAATGTATATGCCAAATGGTTTCTTAGGGGTCGTAAACATGATAATTTTATTTTTGGCGTTTGTGGCTCCAAAAATGTTACAGCCGCTGCATTATAATAACCCTTAGGGATATGGACAATATTCAACAAGCACTGCTGCGGAGAACAGTTTATAGTTAGTTTACCCTGTATTGAATGATGTATTATGCATTATTATTTCTGAACCCTTATTTTTCCATTGAGTTTTACCTTACTGGTTAAATGACTGTTATGTTCAGGTGAAATACTATGGAAATGAAATGTACAGTATGGTGTGACCTAATAAAAAGAAAAATGAATTTGTTTTATTATATTCTATGTGCTGCCTTATTGTTTTGTGTGCTTTTGTAAGTGTCTGTGATAGGCTAAACACAAACATCAAGCTGCATGTATTGTGACAGATTTACAAAGTCAACATTCTGTAACTACAACTACATTTGACAGTTACACTCTCCGTGAGTAAGTCTAAGGATTCGGCTGCTGGCTGATGTATGTGTATTGCAAGTTTTCTCTGCATGTTTCTGACCTCAGCTCCAGTCTGGGATTCGTCTCTTGAGGCCCTGTCAACACGTAACAGTAAGAAAAATAGAGCAGAGGCAGCCAGGCCTAGATATATTGTAGCTAATAAAAAGCACTAATTTCTCCAGAATGAATCGGAAATAAGCGTATGGGCATTCAAGGATCAAGCATGGTAACTTATTCACAGTAATCTAACCATATGGAATATAAAACAAATTAAAGTATGTGTACCCATTGAGGTTAGAATACCGTTGTTATTAAGACCCACCCACTGACATTTTTTAGTCAACGATGTCATATTTTCGAGAACTTCAGTGACCTTGTAGCGAGAGGCTATGTCATTTATCGAGCAAGATAATGATGATGATGGTTATATAACTTGATGTTTTATTTTAAATAGCAGATGTATTGTTTAAACGATGACATGATATTTTTCACTGCTTTTGAAAATGAAGAAGTAAAATACTAAAATTATATGATATAATGTCAATGATATAAAATGATAAACACATTCAATATGTTTTTTTTTTTTTTTTTTTTTTTTGAGAATTGCAATCATTTTATTGCCGTTTTCAAAGCATTCCTGATCTCTTTTACACTCAATATGTAATGCAATACATTATTTGTTTGTGCCCATCTATTAATATTACAATTTTTCTTCATTAAACAATTACTGGAACAACTCACATTTTTTCAAATCTTAACACACACTTAAGAACTCACACACAATGGTGCAAACCAGTAACCTGGGTCATATCTGAGCTTTGCTCGAAGAACAACATATAAACTGTCAATAACACAGATTACATGACTGTTTGTTACACACTGAAGGGATTAATTCAATGTACTGCTACCAAAATGTGTTGTCTGAGGGCAAAAATTAAATCGGACCTAGAAGTTGGTGCTGTTGTGTGTGAGTTGTAAAAATTGTGTTACTGTAAAATTGTGTCTAAGAAATGAAGAGAAATTTTTTTTAATATAATCATTAACACACACACATACATACAGTAAATACACAAATACACATATTTGTTTTTTGACATTCAGAAGAGTGAAACATTTAAATAAAGGAAGAGGACTCTACAAACATTGTGTTTTGTGAGAGACAGACATCTTTGAGCTGTTGGCTGCTGAATGCAAACCTACTGTGACATGAGACATCTGGCGTTGACTTTAATAAGAACCATAAGCACCTTCACTCAGAGCTAGATGAAATGGGCACTAATTACATCTCCCTGGACACGGGTCTATGCGTGAAATGAAAATGCTCTCCTATGTTTGATATAAGAAAGGAGAGAAAAATACAAATAGAGCGAATGGGAAGGAAGAGAGTCACACTTACAGTTGTAACACAGCTTCATTTTAGAATGTTAATTGACTGCTATCAATGGCTGCAGCAGAGCTAAAGGTTTCTGCCTGATGCGGACCCTGACTGGTTTAGTTATGCTTCAGGTTCAGGCTGCTATTGCTCGGTAAATGATTGGCTGCCTTTCAAGCGTATACCTTTATGAGCCACTGAGGCCTCACATCACTGTCAGCCTAGCATCTATTCTCCTCGGTGTCCACGTCTGAACCTGTTGCACTGTTAGATAGCTTGGATGCTGAAACCGGCATCGGTTACATTCCTGAGAATATTATGTACATTATGTTTAAGTTGATTATATCGTATCCTCTTGCTCTCGGCTTCAATCGCATTGACAACGCTGCGGCACGTTTTCAAAAAACATCCAGGGTGCAATTGCATCTTGTGACCAAAGGGGTCGCCAACGTGCCACGTTATCTCACTGAGCTACTAATCAAGAGGGCATCTGCCCGCTTGACTCCTTTTGTGATGCAAGTCTGAAGCCATGGTTTTCCTATCTTCTCCACTCTAAGTACCTGCCTCTCCACCTGTCCACTTATCTCCTTTGCTCCTCTGCTCTCGCTCCTTCTCTGTCAGCTTCTCGCTCTGGTTCCAGCCTCTCTGTGACACAGACAGATAGGGAGGCTTTGCAGTCCCAGAGAGACCTATTGCTGTTCTCCTTGAAACCCTTTCATGGCTTTCTCTCTACCTCTCAATGGACGCCACCACTCACTCACCTGAGATCAGTGGTGATAAGCCGATCTGTGTGTGTGTGTGTGCGTGTCCATGTAATCCAGAGGTTGAATAATATGAAGCATGTTTTGATGATGTGAGGCATATTTCCCCAGGCCCTGGCTCAGATAGACATGCAATAACAGTAGTAGAGCTGCTGTACTGTAGGCTGCCTACTGTAGCTGACTGAGAGGCCATTGTAAGATTGTATGGTCTCCCATGCTAGCCAGGGAAGATTAACGAGACATCACCTTGAAGATCCTTGGATCGTGCATCTTAGACACATTGTGCTTTTTGTTGTCATTGTGTGTGTGTATTGATTGTCTTGTTTGTAGATATTAGGGTTTGTGTGTGTGTGCGTGTGTGTGTGTGTGTGTGCGTGTGTGCGTGTGTGTGTGTGTGTGTATTGATTGTTTTGTTTGTAGATATTAGGATTCATGTTTGTGTGTGTGTGTGTGCACATGTGCGTGCATGTACTGTATGTACACACATGCGTGTGTGGGTATGTGTGTGCATGGGTGTGTAGGCATGCACATGTTTGTATGTGTGTGTATAGGAATGTACATATAAGTGTGTCTATGTGTGTTTGTATGTGTAGGCATGTGCATGCATGTGTGTGCAGGTGCATGTGTGTGTACATGGGTGTAAGCTTGCACGTGTGTGTGTGTGTAGGCATGCACGTGTGTGTGTGTGTGTGTGTGTGTGTGTGTGTGTGTGCACAGAGACAAATACAAATTTGTTATTCGGAAAAGCACACATTTTTGTTTTTCCGAATAATGATTTAAAAAATTATTTAAAAAATGATTGTGTTCGTGAACAAAAGACAAAACCCAGTTTCAAATAGCTGGTGTACAGTAGTGAGCGCGGAGGCCGGTGGATGTTTGTGCACCGCCTGCTTTGCTGACGTGACATGAAAATAGCCTACTAGTAGTAGTCACATACAAGCAAATTGAATAGAGCCGCGATGAGCGCAGCCGGAATGTAATCAAAATGCACAAAAGGTAGTAGACAACATTGCTACGCCTGTGACACACTTGCAGATATCACACTGGAGAAATACAGAGAAAAACTAGCAATGTTGCTGTGCTTTAGTAGTGTAACTTTGTTATTGTTTCGAATCGTATCTACTGTACACATGACAAGGATTTAGAGATATTTTTGCTAAAAAATACATTGCAATACTTTGGCTTGCTTACTTCACAAACACTTATTCAATTACCAGAAACTTTAAAGTTTCACAAAGACTTGCCTATTATAACAGACAAGTTATATGTATTTGCACAATATATACCCTATTTTATCCATATAAGAACAGCTCCATAGCCTACAGTATATCTGGTGCAATACAGCTGCAGGCAAGCTGCTAGTGCTCCCACATATGGTGTACACATTAGCAGGACACGCCCCAACCTTTTCCCAATAACTTTCACTTTTGTACAAATACGAATACGAATACAAATAATTTAATGAGATTACAAACAGTGGGCTCTCTGTGGGTGTGCATGCACGTGTGTGTGTGTGTGTGTGTGCGTGTGTGTGTGTGTGTGCATGCATGCCCTCTCACCACTAGCTACAGCTGTGCGCGTGTGTGTGTGCGTGCGTGCCCTCTCACCACTAGCTACGGCTGTGCGCGTGTGTGTGTGTGTGCGTGCGTGCCCTCTCACCACTGGCTGCAGCTGTGCGTGTGTGTGTGTGTGTGTGCGTGCCCTCTCACCACTGGCTGCAGCTGTGCGTGTGTGTGTGTATGCGTGCGAGCCCTCTCACCACTGGCTGCAGCTGTGTGTGTGTGTGTGTGTGTGTGTGCGTGCCCTCTCACCACTGGCTGCAGCTGTGCGTGCGTGCGTGCGTGTGTGTGTGTGTGTGTGCCCTCTCACCACTGGCTGCAGCTGTGCGTGCGTGCGTGCGTGTGTGTGTGTGTGCCCTCTCACCACTGGCTGCAGCTGTGTACCAGGCATCATGGCGTTGGCCATCTGCATCTGCTGGGCCAGCATGGCCATGTTCTTCTGCTGGATCAGGTTGTTCCTGCCGTTGATCTCCAGCTGGGTCTTCAGGTGCGGTGGCGGGTGCAGGTACTTACAGTTCTCCCTGGAACAGCGGCCCTGCGGCACACAGGGAGGGACGTTCAGCGGAAGAGGACCTCAAACAGCGGCCCTCAGTGCGGGAGAGTAATGACGCCTGACCCCAGAGATGGCCTCCCATTTAGGAGACGCTGACCTTAAGTGTCTGACAGCTGTGTGCTATGGAAGACCCATTACCTCTCCTCTCTCCCCCGGGCAGCCTAAAGACCCGCTCTCACTGCTCTGCTCTTTCTTGTGCCCGGTACCAACAAGCCACCAATTAGCTGCAAGAGCCCAGATAACACGGATTAGCCCTTTAGCTGCTACTGATGCAACAGATTATAATCCTCAGAGAGACGCAAGTGGAACGAGAGAAGAGCAAGAACTACCTTCTCTGTGTGCACAGTAGTTATTATGCGTGCGTGTGTCTGACAGAGGGCACATGCACACGCACGCGCACGCACACACACACACACACACTAGCCAGTAAGCCATTAAACGTATGCAGATGTAATGCTGAACATAAACAATGACTGCTGCGCTGCCTGGTGAGACAGATGTTTTCTACGTCATTACAGAACATGACGAGTTGACGCATGATGGAAGCCTTGTTTGCCACACACACGCGCACATAAATGCATATTGCTTATCCCACATGCCTACAGGCTCACACAATCCACACATTCAATACAGTCATTCATGCAAACTCACATACTGCACTGTGCATACACATCTATGAAATCAAAATCTCATGTGCGCGCGCACACACACACGCACGCACACACACACACTAAGTCTATAGAATATACATTCACCAATTAGCAGACTTGTACATGCAAACTGAAATGTCTGCACAGACACACACACATACACGCACGCGCACACGCACGCACACACACAGAGCCCCCAACCCCACAGTGTGCTGTGTGTCTTGGCTCTAGGGTTGATTATATTCACCCAGCAGCCTGGGGGAGAAAGGCGGGAATATAATTTACACCCTCATAATGCCGCTCCGCTGAACACTCCAGACAGGCATAATAATATCTACAATATCTCCTCCTCTCCTTCATTCCTTCCTGGCGACACCCTGGCCAAATGCTGATGTTGGCTCCCTTCATGGTGAGTACAGAGCACTTAGGTGCTGCATGTCTGGCCTGTCCCTGCATGTTGTGTGTAGAGAAGGTGTGGGAGAGGAAGCAACACAATGTACACGGGAAGAGGTTCACCCACCTCTTCCTCTCGTCAGATTGGCACCTCCCTGATCCCTGATCGTGTGCTATTCTCTGAGCCTGGGGAGATGGTGGCTTCTCTCTGTTCTCCTCTCCTGTCCTCGTGCGCTCCTTTACCCACTGTGACACTATATTCTTATTACAGCCTGTTCTGCCTAGCGACAGCTTGCATTGGCAAGCAGCCGAACAGTGAGTTCCTCCAGCATTGTGATTGGCTGAGGGCAGAGTGCAGTGGCACTCCGCAGAAGATGATAGGCCCAGGGGCAGATATTGACAAAGTTAGTGGCCAGCCCCTTTGCATTGCTCCATTATTGACCAGGGCTAATTGGTTAATGTCTCTTGATTTTCAGGGCACAGCCCCTCTTGGCTGTGGGTGTGTGTGTGTGCGTGGGCTTGTGTACTGTATCTGTGTGTGCGTGTGTGTGTGTGTGTGTGTGTGTGTCTGTTGCTCGTGTGCATGTGTGGGTTACTGCATTCTGCAAATTTCATTATTAATACAAAATAAATAAAAACACTGCAGAATAATCACTGCCATGGACACATTAAAAGGTATTATTGAGGTTGACTCATCTGCAGTACAATCATGAGTCACTGCTTGCAAAAATGAATATTTTTAAGGACAAATCAACATGTATAATAGTGCTGAATAACCTGTGGATGCATTATGCATTTTATTTTCCGCAATGTGTGTGTATCATTAGACCATGAAGATAAAACAACAGATAGAATTATGAACAGCTGCAAGCATAATAAATACAATTTTGTACTCGATCATCTCGAAAGTGAAGCTGCAGGGAAAATGAACTAGAAAAAGAAAAAACAATTAATAAACAGGGTGGTGGATCAATAACACTGTGCTGTCGGGAGATTCTTACTTTCATGGCTTTCACTTAATCCCCCTTGAAAGAGCAGGGTCAGTGATACAAACTTAAAGGTTTCCCCTCTCAATCCCTAGGAGAATTGAGTAATACTCAGAATCTGCCTCTGTGGCTTATTGGGGCATTTGTATTGGAAAAATACTGGCACACAGCTAAAAGACCAGAGCTGTAAGATACAACTGTTATATATTTTCTTGTTTGTCGTATGCAGATATACTAAATGAACACCCTGCTTTCAACATTTCCACATATCCATTTGTCCTATTCTCTCGAGCACTAAATTAGAACTACAAACAGGGCTGCTGCTATTCCTGTAAACCTACAGTATCACAGGCAGGTCCCTAGTATGATGCTCTTTGTTCAGGCTGTTGAAAGTTCCTTAGAAAAGGTACCATTACTGTGCTATCTCATAATACAAATTATGAATAATACGAATGTGTCCCCGTCATAGTGTTTGTGTTACCTGTGGATGTTAAGGCACCCCTGCTGGTGCATGAACACCACCTGAGCCCTGTGGTAGCCCGAGGACACTTCTTCTTCTGCAATGCTAATGTGCTGTCTGCCCTCCTACCTATGTCTACACAATGTCAGCGAATACAGTGGCTGTAAATGTGTCTGTATAGCACTGTTCCCCGTGGCTATACCGTGTGAGACGGCTCAGCTTGACTTTGTTTCATAATCACCTGTCTTACAAGTGATGCTCAGAGATGCTAATATGCTAACAGCTGCATCAGTTGTCCGTGCTCTCTCTGCCTGTCATTGTGTCTCTATCTCTGAAGTTGAGTGCCCTAAGCTCTGAATAGTTTAGTCTGCTCTTGTTGTCTGCCACGGAAATGTAAACATTGTCAGCCTGAACGCTGAACAAATTAGATCACGCTCTCCTATAGGAAGGCCCATTGGGCGCGTCACACGGAGTTTTGGCTAACAGGCATCATGTAGCCTTATGAACTAGTTACTAGAGCCTATTCCTGCGATTCCGCGATCGTAACGTATTGACCCCCCCCCCGTCCACGAGACTTCGCTTCTCCGGGAGATCGTATCATGGCCAACAGCATTGCCAGTTTTGCCATGGCAATACTACTTCTCAAACCAGTATTGCCTGGCAATACTTCTTTGTATACATACAATGCTTATTTTATTTAGAAGTAGTGCTGTACCAAACGATTATTTTTTTGTCGATTAATCTATCGATTATTTTTTCGATGAATCGATTATCTCTTCGATTAATCGGATAACTACATTATTGATAATATAGAAATCCAGTCGATGCCATAGGGTGCTC